>CM034233.1:61463194-61758417 GCA_019916065.1 Vitellaria paradoxa
AGAGAAAGGGCTCATCAATCTCCAAGCATTATTACAACCTCATCAAAAGCAAACTCTTGAAGGCAGTGTGTTAATTCTAAGCTGAATATGATTGAAGTTTTGCATTCTAAGTGGAAGATCCCGCGGGCACAAGTTTTTGGCTCGACGACAACGTGCGCAATGGTGCAAGTTCCATTCCTAGGTTACCTCGGCTATGTGACTACCATTATTAAATCTACACGAACCATTAATTTTTTGATCTTTAATTAAGTTATAGTCTGACCAATATCATTAACTCTATGTTGCGTATTAATTTGCATTGACGCAAAGTTTAACCTCAAGGGCCAGCCAACGTGGTGAAAAGACTGGGATTAAGGTTTTTTTTTGTTTAACGGATATGATTGAAAGATTGGAGAGGTAGCCTATTATTTTTGACCAAACTAACTTTAATCTTATATTTAGTTTGAAGTATTAGAACTTGGAAGTGGACTTTCTATCCCTCAAAATACGAGATAAGTAATATTATGAGATAAGTAATATTATGGAAGTGGACTTTCTTGCTCGTCAGTTTGGTTCCCACCAAAATTTAAAGATCTGAAATTATTTCCTGTCATAACTCATATTAAATTATATCTTTTATTTCAGTTTATATCTCGCCAATCAAACATAAAAAAATTAATCTTAAATAAAAAATTAATCTCATATTATATCCAATCGTGTGTATTGTCATATGATATTACTTATATCTCATCATCTAATTACTTCAATTAAATATATCCCAAGTGTCTAAACATATCCACAACATATGCCCCCCCCCCAAAAAAAAATTACATTGTACCTTATTTTAGCATGTCAAGCATGTAAAAATAGATAAAAATTTGGTGCAATGGCTCATGTAAATCAACCAAACATCAAATTAGAATATTATGGGACCGTTTAGTAACGCTATCATTTTTCTGATTACATTTATATGTTTATATTTTTTATTTTTTGTTTTCTATTATCATTCTTTTTTTCTGAAATGAAAACTGAAACCACATTTGAAAATACAATTTTGTTTACAATTACTAATTTTTTATTTTCATAAAATATTTAATTTTATTATTGTTTTTAAAAATTAATTGAATTTAATAAATATATTTTATATTAATTTAATTTAATTATAGTATTTATTAAAAAATTGAATAAAATATAAATATTATGTCATTTAATCCGGTAAATATAAAATATATTAATTATAATTTAATTATATTATTTACTAAAATAATTGAATAAAATATATTTCATAATAATTTAAATAATTTAATTATGGTATTTATTAAAACTAATTTAATAAAATATATTTAATATTATTTAAATTAATTATTAATTAAATTATATAATTTAATTATAATTTTTATTAAAAATAATTGAATAAAATATATTAATATTAAATAAATTATTTATTAAATTAAATTAATATATTTTATTTTATTATTTATTAAAAATAATTTAATAATATATATTTCTTATTAATTAAATTACCTAATTTAATTTAGTTATTTATTAGAAATATATTAATAATTGATATTACATATTAATTTAATTATATCATTTATTAAAAATAATTTTAGTTTAATGAAATATTTGAATAAAATAACTTATTCTAATATGATGTAACAAAAATGGGTAAAATATTAGAATTGACAAAATATTTGTAACAAAAAAAATAGAGTGAAAATACTTTTTTTTTGTTTACGTTTTTTTGTTTAAGTTTTCATTTTTTTTGGAAACAAAAAAATATAAACAGATTTAACAAAAATATTTGTGTTTTCAATTTACAAAATTTTGAAAATATAAACAGAAAAATAGAAAACACAAACGTTACTAAACGGGGTTTACGTACCTCCGTTTGTTATGGTGACTCCAATTCTAGAGACTACATAGCTTTGGTTAGTCCACTTTGTTTTTGAATTGTGTAAATTAAGTAATTTTTCTATTGTTTATTTATTTATTCTGTAAAATGCCATTAGCCTACCATTGTTGACTTGTTTGTACATGTACAAATAGTATAAAAAATATATTATAGAGATTAGTTTAGATAACCTAATTTTTCTGATTATAAAATTTTAATGGTAGTTTTTGTTATATTTTCAAGAATATGTTAAGAAAGTCTAACGTAAATGGTATTGATGTAAGACAAATGTGATATTTCCTACTTTAGATTAGTTTTATTTCTATTTTATTTAGAATTTTATTAATTGCTAGTTTTAATCCGAATAGAATTTGGATTAGATAAGAAGACTCTTAAGAAACTGTTTCTAATTAGAATTAGTTTTCCTAACTTTTTTTGAATTTGATTTGCTCTTATTTTATTTAGGATTATATTTAGGATTAATTTTCCCATAAATAGGGATTTTTGTAGACACTTTTCATTCAAGTCAATTATTATTCATTCTTTGAACTTATATTTTGAGTTTTTTCTCAACTCTCTTGGTGGATTCCAAGATTTTGGTTTTGTGGTTGAACAAGTTAATTTATCCTTACTTTTGGTTGCTTCAGGTGATATTAGAGTAATGTTTTCCCTAATCTGATGGCATAAAATAATACTAGCAGTTACTAAACGCTGGCGAAGTACAACAGATGCGCAGCAATGTCTACTTGTCTAAAAAAAACCTAATGGAGATGCCGAGAGGTGATAGGAGGCATGCCAGAGATGTTCCTTGCGGTCGGTCCCAGAACTTTGTGGCTGATGCTATTATTGACTCTCATCATCAACCTATCAATAAGGGAGATGCAGAATTTGAAACTTTTAAGTTGGCTAATGCGAGTGTAAGAAGGGGGCAACAATAAAACTACGGTCATCAATTTGACTTCTGTTTGAAGGCTAATATCCCTTAATTTAATAGATTCGTAGATATTAAGGGCTTCCTAAATTGGGTTGCTGAAGTTGAAAGATACTTTAATTTCGCATCCATCCCTAAAGATAAAAAGGTGAAATATGTTACGGTTCGACTTCATAGAGGTGCTTCAATTTGATGGGATTGTTTGTAAGAGAATCATAAGCGTGAAGGGAAAGATAAAATCAAATTGTGAAACAAAATGAAGAAAATGCTAAGAAACCAATTTTTACCACCCGAAGAAGATGTTGAGAAACCAATTTTTACCACCCGATTATGAACAGTACTCGTTCTGGCAGTATCAGTGCTGTTCACAAAATCACCAGACTATCTACAAATATACCACTTAATCCTATAAGTTGGTAGAATGAATTGATCTGACAGAGTCCCAAATAGCTTTACCCAAAAGATCGAGTAAATTGAGATAGAAGAGGTAATTGTGGAGCTTTCAACATATTGTGATAAATTTAAAGAAGATATTGAGTTAAAAGATGATTCAATTTTTGAGAATAATATTTTTGAAGACAGTTATAATTTAGACCAATTACTTTTGGAAGAAAATAAAATTATAAGTTGTTTTCAAGAGAAAGAGATTAAAATTTTCAAAAATATCGATCCTTTTAGTGGTAAACACTACAATTTAGATTTATTTTTCAATGATAAAAAAGTTAGTGGTTTCGTCAATCCTCAAACAATAAAAGTCAAAGATAAAAGGATGTTGGAATTTATTAATTTTACTAGAGTGAATAAGTATTACATTGAGAAAGTATGGGTTAATATGACTGAATTTTTCAACCATAAAGAATTGTTCGTGGAAAATGGAGTTAGACCACCTGACGCAATCGGAAGCAAGAACAAATAGTAAGGATAAATTGACTCGTTCAACAACAAAGCCAAAATCTTAAAATCTACCAAGAGAATTGAGAGAAAATTCAAGATATAAGTTTAAAGAACAAATAATAATTGACTTGAATGAAAAATATTTACAAAGGTCTTTATTTATAATAATAATATGAAGTTTCCAAAACATGGAGTTACCAATTCCAATATGTCTATGTGCTAGGTAGCTACATGTTCCAATTCTGCCATGAACAGAGACAGGATTGTCATTTTCAAAAAACATTGTATCCAAGCTAGCTAGCTCAATTTTGTACAGATCACCGATGAAGTTCCTCAGGAGGTAGGACTTAGAATCAAGCGGATCATTCACGGGGGAACCGGATTTGTTGCTTTCCTATTTTTATGTTTCTTCCAATTATTTGAGTTCAAACTCATAGGAGGAGTCATATTATTTCATGAGTCAGTCATTGCATGTGAATATTTTAATTTATTTATTTTCCCAAAGTAAGATGCCTCTTTTTTTTTTCCCGCAACTTTAGATATGGTTTCTTATTTCCTCCGTGGTTTACCTAAAATCAATGAAGGTGCTAACTGCTAACCTGCCTGATGGGCAATTTAAATAAAATGTAACTATATATATGTACAATACACCAATGATTTTGGATTAAATACATTATTGCTAGGGTTAGCTGAGGGTTTTGCATCAATCTTTTCTGTTCACAAAAAGGCATAGCTTCAAATGATAATTTTAAATTATGCCAAAGATTCTGACGAAAACGTCACTCCAATTAACATTTTAAACTACCATATTATTTTAAACGACATATTTGTTTCATAGAATATAGGGTTTAAATGCATTATTTGAAATTTTTAATATATATATATATATCGATTTTAGGCTAAAGTTAAACGACATCTTTAGTCCAAAGGATATTGAGTTTAAAAATGTTATTTGAAATTTTTATTAGACATATATATATATATTTTGATTTAGGCAAAAGTTAAATGACGATTTTTGAGTTTAATTTGACTTAGAAATATCATTTAAAAAGACGTCTTTTGGTAGTGCATGCATTAAAAAAATAAATCTGTTGACTGAATGGATTGAAAATTACATAACATTGAATGCATGAATGGATTGAAAATTACATAACATTGAATGCATACTTGGAACGAAAACTTCAAATTAGTTGCGGGAATTCATAAAAGGGTATTTTATTTAGGTTAAGGATAATAATATTAGAAAATACACTTTTAGATTGTCTTTTTATTTATGAATTTTCAATGAATGAATTTTGCGCTATATGTGGTAAGATTATTTCTTTCCAATTTGGTGGTCGTGTGTTCAATTGTTCAATCGTCAATTAATTGTCATCAGGTCAAATAAATATTTTGAAAAAGCGCTAAAAACAATGACAAGCTCGTCAAGTGGTATAATATTGTGATAGATTTAAAAGAATACCACCACCCGAATAATATTTTTTTTAATTAAGAATTCTAGTTTTATAATATTATTCTTAATTTTATAGCTATGCATCATACAAACAGAAAGCACCTGAGTCTAAAAAATGAAAAGAGAGAGAGAGAGAGAGAAGTTTCATACACAAGTTCATGACTCTGGCCAAGTATACTTGATGGGCACAAGGCAAAGGGGTCTCTTCTTATGAGTAGTAATGCCACCTTCCTCTTCCATGCTCACATCTTGAATGTCCATGAGGTGATCTATACACAAAAAAACTTATTCCTCCTGGCTCTTGCCAAATATACTTGATGTGAAAGAGAGAGAGAGATAGAAACAGAGAAGTTCCATACAGAAGTTCATGACTATGGCCAAGTATACTTGATGGGCACAAGGCAAAGGGGTGTCTTCTTATGAGTAGTAATGCCACCTTCCTCTTCCATACTCACATCTTGAATGTCCATCCCATTAGGAAGTTCCCAATCAAAATGGCACAAAAGGTTACCCAACCCAAGTTCTAGAGTCAAACTCGCCATGCTTACACCCGGGCAAATTCTTCGACCAGCCCCAAATGGGACTAGCTCAAAATGCTGTCCTTTGAAATCAAATTCACTCTCTTCGAACCGCTCCGGATAAAACTCATTAGGGTTCTTCCAAGTGTTTGGATCTCTACCGATCGCCCATGCGTTGATCAAGACTCGAGTTTGTGGGAAGATATCGTAGCCATCCCTTCCTTCTCCTCCATTAATCTTGCAATGGTCTAAAGTCTCGTGGGGAATTAGTAATGGTGCCGATGGGTGAAGCCTTAGGTTTTCCTTTACCACCATTTTTAGGTATGTTAGTTTTGGTAGATCATTGGCTTCCACGTTTGCTTTCCTTTCAACTTTGGTCCTAATTTCGGATTGTAGCTTTTGAAGGACTCTGGGGTTCTTCACAAGCTCAGACATTGCCCAGACCATTGCCACGGCTACAGTGTCTATGCCTCCAATGAATGTATCCTGACAATAATGGAATGTTATACTATAAGTACACTTTGAATAGCATCAACCTTCTCAACTTAGAGCCGGTTTGGTGTGATGAAAAATAATAAAAAATAACGAAAAATATAGTTTAGAAAATTTTTTTCTGTTTGGCGCGTAACCACCAAACCACATTTTTCAGAGATGAATAATAAAATTTTTTGACTTTTGTGTCAATTTTTTATAAAGAAAAACCGTTCGAACGGTTTTTTTTTTCTATTCCGTTAGAACAGTTTTATGTTAAAATATTGAAAGTGATTAAAAAATTTTTAAAATTTGTAGAAAAGTTATTAGGGTTTGTGACATGTTATTGAGGTTTGTAAAAAATTTATTGGGATTTGTAAAAATTTATTGGGATATGTAGATATATATAAATTTATAAAAATTTCATGAAATACGAGGAATGCAGAATGTGTTAGAAAATTTTAGAGATTTTCAAAAATTTTCAATATTTTTCAAAAATTTGTTGTCCCAAACAGAGCTTTATAATGTCACAATTAACTTTGAGATCACATAAGAATATTCTAGATATAAATCATATATAAGTGCATCATTTCCCTATTTAATTTCATGATATTTACTGGTGAGGACGTAGTAAAAACCTATTTAAGGCGTATTTGATTTACCAAAAAGTACTAAAAAAAAATTTAATTTTTATCAAATTTTTAATTTTTTCTAATTAAATTTTATCATATGTCACTTTTATCATTTTTTTTTTTTTTTTTGCCAACTAAACTCCACCTAAGTCTTCACCAGTACCCAAAATCTACAATCACAGTATATATATAATAGGAAAATTGTGAAATGCATTTTAATTTTAGTTTCTTACATTCTATCTCTTTCGGCCACGAATAAGAAAATATCTAGCGGGTGTAGTTCCCCGCATCATCATCAGTTTACGTGTGGGGCAGCACCCAATAATAAGGTACCAAAATTCTAAATTATTACTGCATTTGATTAACTTTGAAATTCAAAAAATTTCGTTAAACTTTGATTTGGTTATGATATAAATAATATGGTATAGTCAGCATGAAATTTGCATTGGCATGCTAATGTTAACATATTCTTCGTAACGAAGAGTGTTTTTTTCTTTTTTTTTTTTTTCTTTTTCTTTTTTGGAGTGTGAAAAAAGAAAATGGGGTGCATGATGACTCATTTGTCGGACTGAGAAAGGTTTTGATAACATGTACTAATATACTTGACCAAAGAAAATGCAAATGATAATAATATGTAAGGAGGAAAGGGATGTTGAGAAAATAAACTTGCATTAATTATTTGTGTTAAGAATTATATATATCGTTGATATGTGTATTTGTTTGTCTTACATATGTTTGCGCTAACTAAAGAGTTGAGTCTAGAAATTTCTTTGTACTGCTATATATGTGCGTTATCAAATGAAATAGAAAACAGTGAGTTCTGGTTTCCAAAGAAAACCTGTGTGTGTGTGTTGCTCTGTATTCCTCTGTTCTATTCTAACAAAGTGGTATCAGAGCTACCATATTTGAGAGTTGTGAGAGTGAGCGGTATGTTGCCATTCCAGTTCCCAAAACTCATCAAAGAAAACTATGAAAACTGGTATATATGCATGAAAGCTTCGTTGGGTTCATAAGATGTAAGGGATATAGTTGAGAAAGGCTTTGAACAGCCTAATGATGAACAAGCCATGACTCCGGAACAGAGGGATGCATTATAAGAGACAAGAAAGAAAGAGCAGCAAGCATTTACTCTTATCCATATATGCTTAGATGAAAACATAATTGAGAAGATCACTGCTGCGGCAACTGTCAAGGAAGCATGGGCGATTCTACAGAATTCTTACAAGGGAGCTGATAAGATGATTAAAGTTCGGCTTTAAACTTTGAGAACTGAGTTTGAGTCACTAAAAATAAAGGATAGAGAATTGGTTTTAGATTATTTTAATAAAGTTTTAACCTCTGTAAATAAGATGAGAAGATACGGAGAGAAGATAGAGGATGTTCGTGTGATTGAAAATATTCTTCAATCATTGGATTGGCGATTTGACTATGTTGTGGTGGCTATTAAAGAGTTGAAAGACTTGGAATCAATGGCTATTGATCAACTGACGGGATCCTTGCAAGCTTGTGAAAAAAGAATGAAAAAGAAAGAAGAACCAGTTGCTCAAGTTCTTCAAGCAAAGCTAAATTTAAATGAAAAGAATAATGCTAAATCAGTTGGTAGAAAAGAGAGAGGCTGTGAATGAAGTCAAGGCCATGGTCGAGGAAATATTCGTGGTGCTCATGGAAGAGGCAGAGGTGGAAGAAATTTTACACATAATGAAGAATCATCTTCTGATCAATGTTAAAATACAAGAGTAGGTGGTAGAGGCACTTGGTTTCAAAGACGTGGTGGCAGAAAGGCTAAAATTCATTGCTATAACTGTCAGAGATATGGGCACTATGCTACTGATTGTAGAATTGATGCTACAAAATCGGAGCAAGCAAATTGTGTTGACATGGAAGAAGAGGAAAACTCCATGTTGCTGCTGACTTGCAAGGAGGATGAAGAGCAAAATCAACAGGTTTGGTTTCTCAACAGTGGAGCCAGCAATCATATGATTGGTAATAAAAATTTATTTGCTACTCTTGATGAATCTGTGAGAGGAAACATTTCATTTGGTGATAAAACTAAGGTTTCAATTTTGGAAAAAGGTGACATTCTTATTAGATTAAAGAATGGGGATCATGAATTTATGTCTAATGTTTATTATGTTCCAGCCTTAAAATCAAATATTTTGAGTGTTGGACAGCTTCTAGAAGAGGGATATGAGATAGATATGAAAAAGAGTGGGCTGATTATGAGAAATAACAGAGGCAAAGTGGCGGCTAAGGTGTCGATGTCCAAGAATAGGATGTTTATGTTGCGCATCAACACTAATTATACAAAGTATTTAAAGGCTTGTGCAGCTGATACGTCTTGGTTGTGGCATATGTGCACGGGTCACTTAAACTTCTGTAGTTTGAAGTTGTTCTTAAAAGAGAAAATGGTGGCTGGTTTATCTTTCATAAATCATCCACAACAGATTTGCGAAGCTTATATGTTTGGAAAGCAATCGAGGAAGAGTTTTCCCAAAGAATCTTATTCTAGAGCTTTAACACCACTTGAGTTGGTGCATGCGGACATATGTGGACTTATTAAACCAGCTTCATTTGGTAAGAACAAATACTTTTTGTTATTTATTGATGATTTAGCTCGTAAAACTTGGGTTTATTTTTTGAAGGAAAAATTAGAAACCTTTGAAGTATTTAAAAAATTCAAGGCTCTTGTTGAAAATGAGAGTGGTTTCAAGATTAAGGCCATGAGAACTAATCGAGGGGGGGAATTCACCTCGAATCAATTTAAGGAGTTTTGTGAATATCTTGGCATTCGGTGTCTTTTAACTGTTCCAAGATCTCCACAGCAGAATGGTGTGGTGGAAAGAAAGAATTAAACGGTTCTTAACTTGGCACGCTGCATGTTAAAAAGCAAATGGATGCCAACGGAGTTCTGGGCAGAAGCGGTGTCTTGTACTGTGTATTTGTCCAACCAAAGTCTCACCAAAAGTGTGCAGAGATTGACACCACAAGAAGCATGGAGTGGTAGAAGGCCAATCATTTCTCATCTATGTGTATTTGGCAGTCTTGCTTATGTGCATGTTCCTGATGAAACAAGAAGTAAGCTGGATAATAAAAGTAAGAAATTTGTTTTTGTGGGCTATGATGCAAACTCCAAGTGTTACAAACTTTATGACCCAAAGAGTGGGAAGACAGTCATTAGCAGAGATGTTGAATTTGATGAAGATGGGTATTGGGATTGGAATATTACTCTAGATGAAAATTATAATTTTCTTCCTTTATTCAACGAGGATTTCAGCCATGGTGATGACCAAGATCTCCTCAACATACTGCACCTGTAACACAAAGGGATGTGATACCTTAAAGCTCTTCTGAAAGGCCACCTCCGATGAAAAGTCTTGATGAAATTTATAGTCAAACAGAGGAATTTAATGATACATCTCTATTTTGCTTATATGCAAACAAGGAGCCTATGAGTTTTGAAGAGGCGGTCAAAGATAAAAGGTGGAGCGTGGTTATGGATGAAGAAATGAAGTCGATTCAGAAAAATGACACATTGGAGTTGACAACTCTTCCGAAAGGACAGCAAGCTATTGGAGTAAAATGGATTTACAAGGTGAAGAAAAATCAAAAGTACAAAGCTCGGCTTGTTGCAAGGGGTTTCAGTCAAACGGCTAGTATAGATTATAGAGAAGTCTTTGTACCAGTGGCTCGATTGGAAATTATTCGATTAATCATAGTTTTGGCAGCACAAAAAAGTGGCAAGTGTTTGAAATGGATGTCAAATCGGCATTCTTGAATGGTTACTTGGAAAAAGAGGTATATGTGGAACAACCATTGGGTTACATTGTTGAAGGACACGAAAGCTAGGTACTGAAGCTGAAAAAGCATTATGTGGGTTTAAGCAAGCTCCAAGAGCTTGGTGCACTCGCATTGATGAATACTTCCAGAAAATTGGCTTTACAAAGTGTTCTTATGAACATGCTTTGTATGCCAAGGAAAATGGAAGTGGAGAAATTATGTTTGCTTGCTTATATGTGGATGATTTAATTTTCACAAGTAGCAATGCAATGATGTTTGAAGAATTCAAAAAAAGGATGGCATAAGAATTTAAGATAGATTTGGGGCTCATGTCTCATTATCTCGGAATTAAAGTGAAGCAAAGTGAAGATGGGATTTTTATTTCTTAGAAGGATTAGGCAGAAAGAACCTCGAAAGATTTCAAGATGAAGAAAATAAATTCAGTTGCTACTCCTGTCAAATGTGGAATCAAACTTTCAAAGTTTGATGATAATGAGAAAGCAAATCCAACTTTGTTTTGAAAATTAGTTGGAAGTTTGAGGTTTTTAACTTGTACCAAGCCTGATATATGTATGAAGTTGGAATTATTAGTCGTTACATGGAAGCTCCAACCTTAACTCATATGAAGGCGGCCAAGAGAATTATTCGGTATGTCAAAGGACCCTTGGGTTATGGTTTATTATTGACTACCTCTGATGATTTCAGATCATTTGGGTATAGTGACAGCGGCTGGGGAGGAGATATTGATAATAGAAAGAGCACCATCGAATTTGTCTTTTGCATGGCAAATGCTACATTCACATAGAGTTCAAAGAAACAACAAATTGTCACTCTTTCAATTTGTGAAGCATAGTATGTTTGCAACAAATTCTTGTATTTGTCATGCCATTTGGTTAAGAAAGTTGCTTAAAATGTTGAAGTTTGAGCTAGAAGAAGCTACTGATATTTTTGTGGATAATAAATCAGCTATTGCTTTAGGAAAGAATCCAGTTTTTCGTGATAGAAGCAAGCGTATAGACACCATGTATCACTTCATTAGAGAAAGCATTGGGAAGAAGGAGATTCAGCTTATGTATGTAAAGTCTCAGGATCAAGTTGCTGATATTTTTACTAAAGCCTTGAAGCCTGAAGTTTTATGCAAATTTAGAGCTTGTCTTGGAGTTACAAGAATGCAAGTTTAAGAAGGGGTGTTGAGAAAATAAACTTGCATTAATTATTAGTGTTAAAGATAAATTAAATATATCGTTGATATGTGTGTGTCTGTTTGCATTACCTATGTTTTGGTTAACTAAAGAGTTGAGTCTAGAAATTTTTTTTTACTGCTATATATGTGTGTTATCAAATGAAATAGAAAACAGTGAGTTTGATTTGCCAAAGAAAACCTCTGTGTGTGTTGCTCTGTATTCCTCTGTTCTACTCTAACAGAGGAGAAGGAGGCAAAACCTGATGACGACTGAAACAAAAATTCAATGACAGAGACTAGCAAAAGAAATGACTACCTAGACTCTGTGTGTGTGTGTGTGTGTGTGTGTGTGTGTGTAATTACTAGCAAAAAGCATTAACGAGAAACACCACAAATGTATGTATGCCCACTTGAATAGATACATACAACTAAAAAAGAGTGACAAAGGAGATGTTAATTTTACCAGGAGTGCTGCCTTGATATGAACTTTGGTAAGAGGAAAAGCACAAGCTTGGTCTTTCAACAATCCAACCAACACATCAACAAAGTCCTCTTGGTCCGATTTCGGCCTTCCCGGATCAAGGTGCTCCTCAAGCACCATCTCAAAATACCCATCAAGGTTACGAAAACACCTCTCCAGCCTTCCTCTCAGCCCCGTCAACGCATCCACAACCCACCCAAAACAAGGAAAGAAATCCTCAGCCGAGAAACAATCCATCATCTTCATGGTCTCCCCAATAACCTCTTGAAACCTCTGGTCCTTGAACTGCTTTCCTCCATAGCTCTTCCCAAAAGCAACCCCACACACAATTCCTTCCACAAGGCTGAAAATCATGTCGTCGAGTCTAACGCCATGATCGGAAGAGGCGGCTTGCGGTAGATAATCGATCAAACGACTAATCTCAACCTCCCTCGCGCGGGAAAATAATTGAACCCTCTTCGCGCTGAAGAGCTCCGAGACGAGGAGTTTGCGCATGGAACGCCAGTTCGCGTTGTAGGGCGAGAAGGCGACGTCGGAGAAGTTGTAGGAGAGTTTTCTGGGGCCAGGTGTTCGTGGACGGCTGCAGAAGTTGAGGTCTTGAGTTTTCAGTACTTCCTTAGCTGTCTCCGAGGATGAGATTACTAGGGTCGGAATTTTACCTAGTTTTAGCAGCATGATGGGACCGAATTTTTTGGAGAGCTGACACAGGGACTGGTGAGGCAACTTGCCTAGTTGGTGCAAGTTGCCTATGATGGGAAGCCTTGGAGGAGAAGGTGGAAGGTTGAAGCTTTTTGCTGGTTTGGTATTCCTTACAATTTTTAGAAGTAATAGAGTGAGGACGGGGACTAGAAGTAGAGTCAGTAAAAGAGGAAGAAGCCATGGAAGAGTGGAAAGAGAAATATCCATGAATGAGTGCTTTTGGTTCTCTTCAATTTGCATATTGAATTTTGAGGTTTCCTAAGCAAAAGTGGTTTCACCTTGTTATTAAACACTTCGATTAATTTCTGGAGTCTTAATTAAAATCAACAATAAGTTAATTTTTAATAATTTTGATTAGATTCAAAGGGTTGACCGTAAAACAACAAATTAGCTCAAAACTTTACCAACATAGTCAATGAGGATTTATGATGAATTGATGATGACCCCATTTTAGGCGGCAACCTTTCCATTGTTTGTGTGTACGTATTCGTTTGTGTGTATACATGCAGCCAAGTTCCCCAGAATAGCATAGACAGCGGACGAGCTCGTCTTGTGGTGTGCCACACTAACAGCCAAACGGAAGGCTGATTGTTACAGTAGTTTTTGCACATGGATCCTTGATGTGTTTAAATTAACTGAATGCTGGCTGAATTCATAAATTTTATTTGATTGAATTAATAAATTTTAATTAAATCAAAACCATTGGTTTACATACATCAAGAGATGGTGTGTAAAAACTATTGCGGGAATCAGCATCCCAATACGAACAAATGCAGCTGTGTGCCAAAAAATCCAACGGGAGGAGAGCACTGCAGTCCAATTGCTTGCATCGATGTTACTTTCCTTATTTTTCCTTTAAATTTTAATTTTATTACGGGTCTAATTTTGGTACGAGCTTCAAAAATTTAAAGAAAAAAAAATAAGAGCGTTCGAACAAATTTTGATAGAGTTTTTTATTTTTTGTGTCAAAATTTTTTAAAATTTACAAAGATTTTATTAAAATTTGTAGAATTTTGTGTAGTTTGAGGTGGAAAAAAATTTGTAAAAGATTTAAAGAAATTAATTTGTAGAGGTTTTTGATTTTATTATTAATATTATTATTTTTTTTTTTTGTCCTTCGCTCCGAACGGGTGCCCTGTATAAGTGGCCTTCAGGACTCGGTAGGAGTCGATCATTTCACCCCCAGGCTACACTCTTCGAGTTATGCCATAAATTCTTTGTACAGACAAAGATTCAAAGTTTCTAACCAAAGGGCCGTTTGGAACCGTATCAAAGTTTCAAAAACTCTAAAAAATTTTAAAAGTTTTAACTTTTTTTAATTTAAAAAAAATTTATATTATATTTATATACACACATATATGTATATAATGAAAATCCCAAATAATACCTTCAAATTGTGTTCTAGTGGTGAAGGTAGATATATATACGCTTGCAGCCTTATCTTTCAAGGTACAAATAATTGAAGCCTAGATTTGGCCTCATTACAAAATCAAGAGGACATTTGATCAGTAGCTCCCACTGCCAGTCTTCACATAAATAGGTGTAACTTTGGTGCTTGCAATAGTAATTTTAACAGTCGGTTTTAAAACATTACTTTCTTAGAATTGATTTCATTTTGAAATAAAAAATTAATTTGATAAATTAAATTTTATATTTAGAACTCATATTAAAATTTAAGAATTGAATTAAATCGATTTAAGAAAAATATTAAATTTGACCATGTTAATAGGACATAGAAAATATGATATAGGAAGGTAAATTTTTTGCTTAGATGACTCAAGAAAAAAATGAATCATTGTCAAATTTTATTTTTTGGTTTAGATTTCCAATGATATAGAAATTTCAAAATTTAAGATGGCACTTGGTTTATTTTTCTATTTTTTGTTTCCTATTTTTATTTTCTATTTTCTATTTTCTGTTTTGAGTTCATTTTCATTTTGCGCTTTTGAAAATAAGAAAAATAACTTAATTATAAAAAAAAAATAAGAAAAATAACTCAAAACGTATTTGGTCACTTGTAATTTCAAAATTTATTTTAGAAAATAGAAAAAAGGTTTATTGTTTATATATGAAATGAAAAATGACAAAAAATGACATATATACACACATATATGTGGTACTATTTCCTATATAATGTATGCTCTTATAAAAATAATACCACAAAACCTTCCATTTGATGTGATACTATTTCGCATAAAATGTATGCTCTTGTAAAAATAATACCAAATATATCTAGTATACAAACAATACCATTAAACATAAAAAAGTCACATATCTAATATATGGCTAACAGTACCACATCTATGTGGTACTGTTTCGTATATAATGTATATTCTTGTAAAAACAGTACCCAATATATCTAATATGTAAATAGTACCATTAAACACAAAAGCAGTCACATATTCAATATATGTTTGATAGTACCACATGGCTGACAATACCACATTTATGTGTAGTACTGTTACGTATATAATGTATGCTCTTATAAAAACAGTACCTAATATATCTAGTATGGAAACAGCACCATTAAACACAAAAGCTCCACATATACATTTTAGGAGAAACTAAATACACAAAAATAGTACCATAAAACCTCGCATTTGAAAATTAAACGAAAACGCTAAATAGTACCGCAAATCAGAAAAAATAAAGATTCAAAACCTTCAATTGAGGTTTTCATCGAACAAATCACACAAAAATAGTATCACAAAACCTCGTATTTGAAAGTTAAACGAAAACACTAAACAGTACCACACAATAAAAATTCAAAACCTCGATTAAGGTTTTCATCGAAAACCCTAAATAGTACCGGTAATCAAAACTAGTACATGTTTATTGCGGAGGACTCTGGATTTATTCGCTAGGGCAAAAAAAATTGTTCGATGAAAACCTAGGAATCATGATCAATTGAGGCTTTTTCCAAGCAGTTTTGATTATGTTCCAAAAATCACTTTTTCCGAGCAGTTTTGATTATGTTTCAAAAATCGGTTTACCTTGCTTTGTGAAGAAGATAGAAAGTCATGGAAATTATGAGTGTTTCGAATAAAACTGACAGTTTCAAAATGTATTGATAAACGCACGATATCCTTTTTTGTCTTTTTTGTTGCAAATGTGACTTATTCACAAATAAGTTTTTTTTGGTATGATTAAAATCCTTATGAGTCTATAAATAGTGACTAGCCTCAAAAAATCCCAATAAAATAAAAGAATAACAATTGTGAGGTTCATCTTGACAACCTAAGTTAAAAGGGATAAGCCCAAAAAGAAAGCAAAGGGAGAAAACAAGCATCCAACCAAGGGCGGATTGTTACGTCTCGGATTCCATTACCCGAGTATGTGAATAAAAAGCACATCATACACCATTAAACAATTCTCCCTATTACACATTAGAGCCATACACACACACTATGGAGTAATATAAAAAAAAATAAATAAATAAACTCATACTTAAATTTAAATAAATGCCCTAGTTAAACCAACTAGGCAACAAAGCTTCAAAGCAAAATTACAAACTTCTAAAACTAAATCAAATAATCTTCCAAAAACTAAATAAAAGTAAATAAATATTCACCTCGCAAATAGAAACTTATTATAATTTACCAAAATAATTTTTCTAAAGAAAAATCTAATGTAATTAAACAAAAAATATATAAAACTCTAATTTCTATGTTGAGCAAGTCCAGCACGTGACTCAAAGTCATTAATTGTGTCACAAGCTGTAAGGGGATGAATACTAATATCACGTGTGCTTGGAACCCTTATAAAAATACAAATGTAATAATGTCCCAACATGCTACTAAGTGAAACATCACTGCACACATAGCAATCCAAAATAAGAAATTTAATTTATTTATTAATTCCTCTTCCTTACAATTTAATCATGTATAAACACCACAAAACACATTAAAAGAAAATCAATTGGCTTTAAGGTATTGCTGCTTAGTTGTCCCGTAGAAACAAGACCCAAACAATATACACCATTCTTTGCTGTAAGGGGATGAATACTAATATCACGTGTGCTTGGAACCCTTATAATAATATAAATGTAATAATGTCCCAACATGCTACTAAGTGAAACATCACTGCACACATAGCAATCCAAAATAAGAAATTTAATTTATTTATTAATTCCTCTTCCTTACAATTTAATCATTTATAAACACTACAAAACACATTAAAAGAAAATCAATTGGCTTTAAGGTATTGCTGCTTAGTTGTCCCATAGAAACAAGACCCGACTAATATATACCGTTCTTTTGTATTTGCTTCCTAGATCGAAACCTTAGGAAAATAATATGCCACCCTTTTGGCATCTACTTATTCGTAAGTTATTAGCCTACTGAACTAGATAACCACCCCCACGCGAGTTTCGAAACTTTCAATCTGTGGATATGTATACCCGATATTTTCAGTATCCCTCAACCCAAAACAAAACACAACATCAAATTTCCCTTTAAATCCACATTAAATAATTTCTTCCTTTTATTCCAAAGTTTAAACCTTATTATTCATTAACTTACCAACACATTAAATAATACTAACTTTTATCCTAATTAGTAGTCAACCACACATTTCAGGTATTTAATGAAAACAATATTTAACAAGCCAATGCAAAACACTAATGCCAAAACAGTAACATCAATGCACAACAGTACACACACACACACACATATATATAAATATCATGGCTATGATTCATTTATGTTACGCCCTAGATTCCATGACCCAAGTACGCGAGTAAAGGGCATATGATTCACCATTTAACAATCCTCCCTATTACATGTCAAAACCATACACACACGCTATGGAGAAAAAATAAATAAATAAATAAAATCATACTTTAAATTTAAATAAATGCGTTAGTCAAACCAACTAGGCAATAAAGTTCCAAAGCAAAACTATAAACTTCTAAAACTAAACCAAATAATCTTCCAAAAACTAAATAAAAGTAAATAAATATTTACCTTACAAATAGAGGCTTAATACAATTTATTAAAACATTTTTCTAAAGAAGAATATATAATATAATTAAACAAAAAAATAAAATTTTAATTTCCATGTTGAGCATGTCTAGCCCGTGATTCAAAATCATTACCTGTATAACAAGCTGTAAAGGGATGAGTTCTAATATCACGCGTACTCGGAACCCTAATAATATTATAAATGCAATCATGCCCTAACATGCTACTAAGTGAAACATCTTAGCACAAATAACAATCTCAAATGAGAAATTAAATTTATTAATTTATTTCTCATCTTTACAACTTAATCATATTAACACCACATAACACATAAAAAAATAATAATAATTTGATCTCAAGGTACTGCTGCTTGGTTGTCCCATAAAAATAGGATCCAACCAATATACACCATTCTTCAGTGTTTGCTTGGTTGTCCCATAGAAATATGACCCAATCAATATACACTATTTTCGATATTTGCCTCCTAGGCCGAACACTATTTTTTGGTATCTGCTTCTTAAGGCGAAACCTTAGGATTATAATATGCCACCCTTAAACATCTGCATCGTTTGTAGGCTAGTAGCCCATTGGGCTTGATTACTACCCCGTGCGAGTTTCAAGACTTTTAACTCTTGGGTACGTTTACCTGATATTTTCAGTACCTTTCAACTCAAACAAAACACATTAAATTTCACTTTAAATAATTTCTCCTTAAATTTAAATTTTAAGCCTTATTAACTATTAATGCACCGACACAACAAATAACATAGATTTTAATTTCACCTAACAATCAACCTCACGTTGCAAGCATTTAAAGAAAATAATATCAAGTTAATGCAGAATACTAACTTTAAATTTATTTATATCCAAAACAAAAGTATCCGCACACAACAATGTGTATGTATGTAAAAATCATTGCAAGAGTGGACCATTAACACAAAAAGACAAAAAAATAATAATAAATAAATATATAAAATAATTTTATAAAATAAATCGTCAAATTTATTCCAACAATATGTTGGCTACGGAGCACTCTTTACCTATTAAACCTATATGTGCATTTAATTAAGGGTATGTTTGGAATGATAAAAAGTGAAATAAAATGTAATTTGAGAAATTTTTTTGCGTTTGATGCAGACATCTTGTCACGCCCCGGATTTTCATAACCGAATGCCCAGGGGTGACTTGGAATTTATTTGTTAGGTATAAAAATAAGATGATAATAACACGCTGTCACACCCCAGAGTTTTCCTCCAGATTGGGGTTGACCTGTAAGAAAAATTTAAGATAGTCAAAATCCCATGTTTATCCCAAACAATATTTATAAGTCATTGGACTGAACCATTTGATGGGATTTCAACTACAGGGCACAAAATAAAAATAGAGAAAAATATTACAGAGCCATCTAAGTGTCCCAACCACGCGATTAACATTACATACCAAATAAAAGCAAATTAGGTCTATGCTTAATAATTACAATCATCCAACAATTATTACGGACTAAAAATAAAGTCCTCCAGCTCTGTGCAGGAAAGAAGAAAAAAATAGATAACTCTTCTGATGGAATATTTAAGAGAAATTAATCTCTTTCCAGCTCATCTTCTGTAACCCTGTGCTTAATATCCTGAAAAAAAATATTCCCACAAGGGGTGAGCTACTAAAGCCTAGTAATTAGAATCTCCTAGGTGCCTATATGCAGTGGTTATAATACTACACTGTATTAAGTGAATGTGTTTAGGTGGCATACTATTTATGCAACAATTAATTCAATAGATCTCAACTGAATAATGTAAATTATACTTACAACGGTTCAATGAAACCGTCACTGTAACTACTATGTTACTTACATGTAAAATAGTTAAATACTGATGTGTATACCACAATGAAGTCTGTGTCGCAGTGGTAGGGATCTCAGATTTAGATCTTCAAGGTCTCGGGATCAAACCCCGTAGCGATACAGGTTTCATACATATATATATATATATATATATTCTTATAAAATATTAATCGAGAGGAATTAAATATAATCAAATAATTCCAACACGTCATTCATACATAACAAGAGAGGTTGCTAGTCACAATAAAATTTTGTAAAGGAGTTTAATCTAAATCCTCCTAAGATAATCATACTCCTATCCTCCTCTACCCCCAGCCTTGAGAACCAGTCACTTTACGGGCTTAGCATCCAATGCATACCGACGGTGTCACCTACCAAAAACCTAGCCGTCACGACCGGCTACCTGACTGGTCAGGTCAGAAGGGAGCATCTCCCAAATAAAATGCATGTTCCCATCTTCATCTAAAAGGCCATTTCTACCCACCCATCACCCCATTGCCAAAAATAACTTTAGCACCGAGTGCCTTAATTTCTTCTCACTCTTTTACATTCCCAGGGTACCTTGTATGGAAATCAGACATTTTGAATAACAACCGGCAATGTTACCGGACAATGAATCAAAAGTGGGATTATTCAGTCACATGTAGTATATTTTTAAGCACTTTATCTAAATCCATAATTTAATAGTAATTCTCAATAAATCAAAGATTTAACATAATCATCAATATCATTATCACAAAGGTAGGCACTGTATGTAAATTAACAATTAGCAAGTAAAAAAAAAAATTTAGAATACAAATTAGTATTTTAGTTAATTGTTTTGACAAGTTTACCGTACCAAATTTGATAAGAATAAAATTATTTCTAATGGTATATTAATTAGGCCGAGGTTGGTAGCTTAGTGGGTGGGCGACCCTAATTGCGATTTAAAGTCGCAAGTTCGAACCTCATTGGCTGCAAATCTCAGTTTTTGCTTCTTTTACCTTTTATTTTATTATTTTATGGAATATAAAGATAAAAAATATCTCTTGGACTTATATTTAATTTTTAGCAAAATTGATAAGTTTTATTTTATTCAAAAAATAATTTAAATAAATTTCCAATCATCATCTTATTTATAACCAAACCCTTATCATAGGTTTTTGGCTTCAAGATATCCACAAATGTCCACAGAATTATTCCAATGTTTAGGAAGGTATTAAATGAGTTTCATTAAATTCATTTAATCATAAAAATATAATTATATAACTTGCTAGGTTGACAAAACAATGCCAAAAATAAATCAAATTCATTTAAGAAAGACCAAATGAGAAAAGAACAAGTCCATTGTTTCTTTTGGGCATTTTATCAAATACTAGCATTTTAGTTTGAATAAGTCATCCAACTATCCATGATGAAACTGATTATCTAAGTCAATTATCATCAATATTAGAGTGTCAAATAATACAAAATATCTAGTTTAAAATAATTTCATATCAATAGAAATTATTAACATGACAATAACTAACAGAAGGAAATTGGAAATTTAAATAATCTTTAAACATAATATTCTAAACAAATCCAAACAAGCATCAATTAAAGCTAAGCAGAATAGCAGCTTGAAAGAAAATTCATATAAAATAGAGCAAGACTCCAATATCTATAAACTTTATATCTGTGGAAACTAAACTTCAAGACCTACAACTTCATGTTTTACACTTTTTAAAATTCTAAGGTCTAAGGTACAAAAACAGCTTTGAATTCAGTTTGTTCAGAAAATACAGTTTTACACGTGCTCAGTATTTTGGGCATAACTTTTGACTCACAAATCGGATTGATGCGATTCTTTTTGGATTGAAAAGAAAACTGAAAGGGCTACAACTTTTATGTTTTAGCCAAAGCCTAATTCCACCGTTTTAGGGGTTAGAAGCACATAAGAAGTTACAAATAGAGAGCTGTCAGCATACTGAGTTACTTCAGTCAAAATTTTGGCTTCCCTACCCCCAATATACGGGTATTTATTTTTATCACAATCAAGTTTCATACTTCAAACCAGAAAATGCATCAAATATATTTTAGGAGATTCATCATCCTACCTCAATGAAGATATTAATGACCAAGTCTGAGAAGGAAAAATGAGTTAGCTTTGAATACCACCCAAATTAGAAAATTCCAAGCATTTCTTCTTCCTCCAAGCAACACCAAATCTTCAGCCTCACTAATTAGTAATTTATTATTATTTCTCTCTTATTTTCTTCTCTTTGAAGACACACAATTTATAGGGAGTGTAGAGAAAATTATTGGTGGAGAAAAAATCAACTAAGGTAAGATCATGCCTATACAATTGGTAGCATGATCCAAGAATCATGCTTACTTTTTGACTATCTAACCATATCATTTAAGAAAAGCATTGGGGAAGATGTATGGAGGTGGCATGATCTGGGAATCAAGCTAACTTTTTGACAAATTTAAACAATCATGCTAGCTTTTTGACAATTTAACCAAATGCTTTAAATCATGCTAGCTTTCAAACAAAATGCTTTAAATCTTGTTTGCTAAATAATTTGAAAAAGATGCTTTAAGGTCATCAATGTGGGTCTTCTCTTTGTCCAATTAGTCAAATAATTTTGAAAGATGGTGAGAGTGTATGGAAGATGGAAATGAAGTTGTCGGGAAATAATTTAGAGCAACTATTCATGAGTCAATTCATTGAGTGATAAAGTGAGTTGAAGTGAGTTGAGGTGAGTCAAAGAAAAGGGTTGACCCATGGGTTAATGGTCTTAGTTTGAACCAAATAAGTAATTGGGCTAAGAAGTGTTTGGATAAAAATTTTAGAAATTCTACATTAAACTCCCACATAGGGTGAATTTTAATCCGAAAATTTTCCAACTAATTTTTATCATTTCAAAAATTTTCAAATGCTCAATTTTCTAGATTTTTACTATAATAAATATCACTACCACACTTAAATAATTTAATTAGGGAAAAAAATTCAGGTTATTACACATCTCAAACTACATTTTTTAGAGTTAAATAGTAATATTCCGTTCAGACATATTAAATTTTCGTTTGTACGGATTTAAAATTTTAAACAATCATAACTTCTTTACACTACTATCCGTCCAAACGGATTGTAGAAACCGTTTAGATGAAAGTTTGCCACGTGAATTCATCGGAATGGTTTCTACAATCCATTAGAATGGTTTCTACAATCCGTTAGAACGGTTTTTATGCTCCCACAAAAAATAATGAAAGTAGGTGTCATTCGGTAGTTTGAAAATCCATGGTGAGAATAATGAAAAAATTTTTGTTATTTGATTAATTGAATTCTAGTTATCAAATTTTTTTTTTTGAAAGGTATTGAACTTTTTTTGAACTTTAAAAAGGTATAATGTGTAAAAATATAATAGAAATTTTCAGAAATTTGTAAAGATTTTTACTAAATTTTTGTACACCCAACACACCCTAAATGTGTGATGGTTCTATCACTATCTTCTGGGACGTGGAAGTCCGCAGCCACTTCCCCGTAAGGAGTGCGCTCAAGGGCGAAGTACGTTCGTGACCCTAGTCGACAAAGTGCCACGAAGAATAAACCAGCCTAGGTAACTCCTAACTGACCGGTTCGACCGAGGGGAACTGTTAGAAGCTCACAACAATAAACAGTAGACTGTTCCCCAAAAGAGAATTGATATTGGAACCATACAGGACCAAACCCTTCGGCCGCTCCCGAACCCAACTCGACCACCCCCAAAGGGTGTGTGTCTATCACTGTCTTGATACTATCTACTCTGTGTGTGTGTGTGTGTGTGTCTAATTCAAATCAAAACAATCAACTTGATTGTTCCATCAAATGTCACATCCAAGTTTTAAATAAAAAAAAATTGATAAACTGTTTGTATTCTGGAGGATTGATTGATTTAAGAGTATATATATAATATATATATATATATATATTAGCAAATGAAGATTTTAAGACTTCCTGTAAGCCCTTCGCAGCAATCAATATAGGGCGAATCAACCAATTGATTAACATATATATATATATATATAATACGGAGTTCTGTCCCTTGCCTCTATTGAATTAGCAACTGAAGGAAGAACAAACCAACGAATTGTGAGAAGAAAACCAGTGCAGCCGCCCAATAATATTAGAGTTTTTTTTACCCGAGATAAATATATCACTGTATATACGGCAGCTAATTTTTTTATAAATTTAATAATTATATACCCTCCCGTATGAATTTAAATAAATCATATCATTTTCCTTAAACTTTTTAAAAAATCTCTCAAATGTTACCAAAAATTTCATCTTTTAAATACAACTCAAAATTAAATAAATAAAATCAAATTATTTAATTTAAGTACGAACAAAATTTACTAAATAATAAAATATAAATCAAATAAACTCTAAGTCATTATATATATTTACAATCAAGACAAAACCGAACAATAAAAAAAAGTTATTAATTCATTTGATTTATTCCAACAAAAGGCTTTCTACGGGTCAATTATTACCTATGGAAGCCTATAAATCAATTTGATCACTTGTGTGATCAATTAATTTCTAACTTGTTTTTCTTTCCTATAATATACATATGTGAGCGCATGCGCGTGTGTGAAACAAAATATGTGCCTACCACGATCCACTGGATACCCAGAAAAAAAAGAGAGAGAGAGAGAGAAGAATAGAACAAATATAATGGCTCCGCCCTTTCCCTTCTAGTTCGGCAACAAAAGAAGAAGCAAACCAGCAATCCAGGAAAAATCAAAGTGCAGCTGCCCAAATGATATAGGGTTTTGTGTATATATTTTTTTACCTTGAAATAAACATATTATTATATATATGTGGCAGCTGATTTTTTATATATATTTAATAATTACATACTCTCCCCTATGAGTTTAAACAAATTATACTATTTTTTTTAATTTTAAAATCTTTTCAAAGGTAACTAAAAATTAATCTTTTTAAATACATCTCAAAGTTAAATAATAAAATTTTAAATTATTAAATTTAAATAACGAATTAAACTTACTGAATAATAAAAAAATATATATGTAAATTAAATTAAATCAAACTCGGGTCATTACAAGGATTCAGGAATTTTGTTGAGTGAGAGCAAAATTAAACGAAAATAAATGTTACAAATTTTTAGATAACAAACCTAAGTACCGTTTAAAAGTCCAAATTTTAATAACTTTTGGTATTTTTCGTCAAAAGTTACTAATTATAATCTTCGGTGTATTTAGTGAAATAAATAGTAATTTTTAACAATTTTTAGTAATTTTTTATAATTTTTGAGTATTTGGTAAAATTTTTTGTAATTTTTGGTAATTTTTAATAACCTTTGATAACTTTGGGTTTACTGTAACTGAGTAAAAAAGTGATAAATTTTAATTGATTTGACAATACAAAAAAATTATCAAACGTATTTAAAAACATAAATTTTATATTCAGTGAAAATAATTTATATATTATGTATTAAAAAATAAAAAATATATATATATAATATATACAAAATTTTCAGTCGGTAGAGATAGATGCTTTATCTGAGCCTATGCTAAATCCGTCACCGCCTACAACAAAAGAAGTCAGTTTAGGTGGGAGGTCACATCTTTAAATCTTTTAGGTGGTATTTAGTTTGTTTTTTTATTTTCTATTTATGTATTTTATGTTTTAAAAATTTCTAAACAAAGAAACTGAAAATATTCTATGTTCATTATTTTGATATTTTTCTTATTTTGAATTAGAAACACTCAAAATAAATTTTTGTCATTTTTTATTTAATGTGTAAACCTATTTTCTATTATTTAAAACAAATTTTAAAAATACAAGTAACCAAATGTATTTGAGTTGTTTTTCTTATTTTCAAAAATATAAAATAAAAAATGAGTTCAAAATAAAAAAAATAAAAAAAAAGTAAAAAAAAAAAAATCAAATGACACCTTAGTAACTAAAATTGACAACTAATCTCTCTCCTTAATCGTTAAAGAATCTAACTTTGTCTAATAATTTCATTGACAACCCACAAAAAAAGTTATATTTAATTATCTAAGACAGTAAAAAGTAATGATAAGTCCAAAAAAATAGAGACTTAAAAATTGTGCTAATCTTGCAGCGACTTTTTTTTTTTTTTTTGAAAAGTTATTGCACTCACTTTTTTTTTCTCTCTCCTAATTATCCTTATTTCTCACCACTAACTTACGCAATTAGTAAGAACAAAATTTTGACGATCCAGGGTTTTTATCTGCCATCTATCTAGCCCCCCGAAAAGGCAAATTTTGCCATGTGATGTGGTTGAAAAAAAGTTAAATACAGTCAGCGGTGGTGTAATCCTTTGTTTCGTGTAGATAAGAGTGAAAAGTGGCGGGAATGCGGTGGGAGTTTATTTCCCTAGCGCTGCTCATCCTTATTAATTAGGATCAATAATAATTTATTATTTTATTTTTAAAAATAAGACAATAAATTATTTATATCAACTATTAACTCAAAGAATAAAATATAAAAAACATAAAATATACGCCAATATATAAATTAATAAATAGAGTGCATATTTGCACTCCACAATACAATTCTTGCATATTTGCATATTAAGGAAGAAGGGGGTAATTGTGTAATTATTTAATAAAAAAATAAAAATAGAGTGCTAAAATTTAATTGTGGAGTGTAAATAGAATTGTTTATTAATAAAATAGTAAAAATCGATACTTTAATACAAATATTTCAATTAAATCGAAATTAGTAAAAATAGTTTCATAATTCTAATTCTAATCAAAACGTATTGAAAAATTTTGCTTTGCTCTTATCTAAGCCCTATAAAATTTTAATTTTTTTTTCCTACTCGGTCACATTAAAATTGGATCGAATCAAATTATAGCTGATTGAGAAATAATTTAAATAAGAGTGCACTTCTCTCCCGTCCACAATTAAAAATAGTGCGCATTCACTTGTCCAAGGAATGAGAATCGAGCGATTAAGGGAGTATTTGATTGGCAAAAGTTCGACTACAATAAAAGTATAAAGATTTGATGTAAAATATATATATTAATAAAATTTGATTGAAAAAAATATAAAAAGTTATATAAAATTAACGAATTTTTGTTAATTTTGACTAACTGAACACCCCTGAAAATCAATGTTATTCTCCAAATTGTGAACTTGTCAGCTTTGGCTGCTGGAGAATTTAATAGATGTGTTATTTTATATTACACTAGTTGTTGGGAAGATAAATTATTGAGTGGTATAAATTAAATCCCATATCCTTTTCACAAACGTCTATTTTCAAATAGTCCCATTAATGAATTGTTAAACCCCCCGCTGTCAAAAACATTGAGAAAGTGAGTACTCAGTGGGAAAAAATTATAAGAAATTAAGACTGATGATGGACAAAATTTGCAAAGAGTGGGGCTAAGAGTAAAATTGTAGATTTGTTGAGAGAGAGAGAGAACAGTATTACACATCATTTGGAAATATTTCTATCTTAGAATTTATTTAATTTTAAAATTAAGAATTGATTTGATATATAAATTTTGCATTTAAAGATATGTTTAAATTTAAAAATTAAATTTAATTAATTAAAAGAAATACTAAATTTGATCATGTTAAATGAAATAAAAAATTATGATATATATGATAAATTAATATAAATTTATTCACTTACTTAAATGATTTAATCAAATAATAAATTCTCATCAAATTTTATTATTTTAGTTTAAGTTTCAAATCATATAAAAATTCTAAAATTTAAGTTATGAAATTAAATTCACTCCAACTTATAAAATCTCATTTTAATTCCAAACATAAGAAGTGCTGAAAATTCTCACCAAATAAAAATCAAATTCCATCAAACCCACTATTCCAAACAATGTTAGTAAATAGATACATAACAATTTGATGTATACAATAAAAATGAATAGATACGTGCATTTGTAAATTAAGGGCTGAATAATCTAACAGATAGCAAGAGAAAATTAAATGCCAAAATATTTTTCATTAAAAAAATGGAATTAAAAAAATTTCAATAACAGCATTAGAAATTACAATTCTCACAATAAATTACCAGATCTTTTCTTGCACAGAACAAAAATTATGAAACACAGATTGGTGGTAAAAGCCCCCAACATAAAACTGAGACAAAGGCTTTTCACAAAATGAGGTTGCTTGTGCACGCAATTGCAAAGAAACAAAACAGAGAGTTTGGGGGGATTAAGGAAGAAAGAGGTAAGAACTTGAACTGGCAATATTTTGCACATTATCACACCAGAAATGCTTGTTATGTAAAAGGCAAATACAAAAATGTCACAACTGATATTATACACTTTCACTGGTTCAAATATTCTGTCTGCCTGTCTCTGTCTGTCTGTCATCTTCCACCAGACAACTCAATAGCATCCTGATTATAAATTGAATCCTCTCCCCACTCGAATCTTCTCTGCATTCGGTCGTACTCTTGTCTACGCGTAACTTCTACATGCTGCCATTCTTCCCATCTCTCAGCCAGTCCCTCTCCTTCCAGCATCCGGACGACCTCCGACATTGCAGGACGGTCATCGGGAGATGGTTGGGTGCAGAGTAAAGCAACCTGAATCATCATCTCCACTTCTAGGATGTTGTAGTTCTTATTTAGGTTGCGGTCTACAATTGCATCCAGTCTTTTCTCCCTTTCCAGTTTTTTGACCTTCAAGCAAACAGAAACTGATTAAGAAATTGAAGAGGCTGGATAAAACAGAAGCAAAGGTTTATGGTTTTCAAACAGCGCACATAGAAATTCAATATCCGAAAAGTTCAATTCTCAGAGCATTGGAAGCAAAGGATCATTACGTTAAACAAAATGAATGCCAAATAAATTGTGAAGTCCCCAGCATGCACAGTTTAAAAAAAAAAAAAAAAAAAATTGCTTCACTTGTAGCTTTAGAAGAGAAGAATGGTCACGCATTGAAGTCATTATCATGTTTAAACTTTCTAGTGTTGAGAGAGAAAACACACTGCCGTATACTGAACAATATTAAAAACAAAATTGAGAAGATAATTCCCTTCACATGATCTCCCAAGCTGTATTAAAAAAGTTGCCGAGGACTCGAAGTTCATTACAGATGTTGAATAGGAAAGTAACAGAAAGCAACATCCTCTATTACTACTAACTAGTGGCAGGGGATGTGCTAATAAATATAGATGTCGAGTACGAGAGAGGATAGCACGATGTCTGTTTCAACAATTAATACTAACGCGTCCTACAAAAATAAATAAATAAACCAAAAAAAAAAGAGGACATGGTCACAATGCACAGATATATGATGATGGCTAAAAAGCATGGACTCATCATTAATGGTGTCGCATGCAAGTTGGCCTCACTTGGGAATTGGACATGCCATGAACACGTGTTGGACTCACTTATTGCCACGTCCAATTTGTTTATGTTCAAACATAGTCTGAACACATCATGGACTCATTTTAGACACACTGTGGACACATGTTGGACACACTGCGAATATGTTTTGGACAAGTGTTGGACTGACCTGAAAAAAATTAAATTTTTTATAATATTTTTGTTAAATTTTAAGGTATGTGAAAAATATTCAGGCCTTGAATGTAATGACTTAATTTCATTAGCTGTATTATAGTATCTATTTATATACATAAATACTTATACAAATTAAGAAAATGGCTACAATCATAATATTCTAAACTAGGAAAGAATCAATCATAATAATTCTACCAACCATATATATATCCCACCATATTTCTGACACTCCTCTTCAAGCTGAAGCATATATATCATACATTCTAAACTTATTATAAATATATTTAACTCAGAACCCACCAAGAGCTTTAGTGAACAAATTAGCTAGTTGGTCTTTAGATCGAACATGACTAGTTTCGATGGTGTTCTGTAAAATCTTTTCCCTGACGAAATGATAATCTACCTCAATGTGTTTAGTCCTTTCATAAAATACTGGATTAGAGGTTATGTAAATTGCAACTTGGTTATCACAAAACAATTCCATTGGTTGTGAATGAAGAACTCCCAATTCTTTCATTAAGTTTTGTACCTAAATTAGCTCACATGAGGTGTGAGCTATAACTTTGTATTCTGATTCTGCACTTAATCTCGCTACCATTGTCCGCTTCTTCCTCTTCCAAGACACAAGATTACCTCTGACAAAAATGCAGTATCCAGTGGTAAAGCGTCTGTCTAATGGTAATCCTGCCCAGTCTACATTTGTGTATTTTTATACCAAAGTATGTGCATTATTTTGATACAATAAGCCTTTTCCAGGTGCTAAATATCTTAGAATTCGAATAACTACATTCTAATAACTGGTACTAGGTGATTCAAGGAACTGACTAACACCACACATAACAAATGAGATATATGGCCTTGTGATAGTTAAGTAGTTTAACTTTCTAACTAACCTTCTGTACTGACTTGGATTGTCTAATAGATCTCCATCATCCATAGTGAGTTTTGCATTAGGATTCATTGGAATATATATGAGTTTAGAGCCCAACATGCTCGTCTGAGTTAATAAGTCCAGAATATACTTCCTCTGCGAGAGAGCAATCCCTTTCCGTGATCAGGCTACTTCAATGGTTAGAAAGTATTTCAGTGATCCCAAATCCTTAGCATTGAATTTAGTTTGCAAAAAAGACTTTAGGTCAATAATATCCTGAGTATCATCTCCTGTGATGACAATGTCATCTACATAGACCAAAAGCCATATCTTTACACAAGTTGAGTGACGATAAAACACAGAATGATCCACACCAGATCGAGTAAGACCATGCTAAATTTTCCAGACCATGCCCGAGAGGACTACTTTAGACCATATAGAGACTTTTTGACCTTGCATACTAATTCAGACTCTCCCTAAGCAACAAACTAGGAGATTGCTCTATATAAACCTCTTCTTCTAAATCACTATGCAAGAAAGCATTTTTACATCAAGTTGATGAAGAGGCCATTGATGCACATCAGCCAAGGAGATTAGAAGCTAAGCTGATGTAATTTTAGCCACTGGAGAAAAAGGTCTAGAGAAATCCAGTCTATACACCTGTGTGTAACCTTTAGCAACCAGGCGGGCTTTTAATCGATCAACAGAACTATCTAGGTGAACCTTCACTGTATATACCCATCGACAACCAATGACTAAATTTCCAGCTAGAAAAGATACTAAATCCCAAGTATCACTTTCATTCAAAGCAGACATTTCCTCTTCCATGACAGTACGCCATCCAGAATGAGAAAGAGTTTCATGCATAGAGTTAGGAATAGATATAAAAGATAGAAATGAAACAAGTGCACCGTATAAGGGTGATAGGCATGATAGGAATCAAATTTAGAAATTGGATGAGAAGTGCATATGTGTGTACATTTTCAGAGAGCAATGGGAAGATCTACGTCATCATCAGATGGTGTAGACGTAGGAGAAGAAGCTGGAAAGACATAAGGTTCTGGAGAATCAACTACCTGTCGTCGTTGATAAACCTACAAGTTAAAGCAAGAGATACATGTAGAAGGGGACTGTTGGACAGAAGAGGAAAGTAGATTTTCAACTATAGGAAGGATTGGTAGAGGAAGGTCTGTATCAAAGGAGGACGTGGATGGAGAAGGAGAAAAGAATAGGGTAGACTCAAAAAAAATGACATCGACACAGCTAAAATATCTATCGAGAGAAGGACTATAAGACTAATATCTTTTTTGCAAACGCGCAGGGAGCCAATTTATCAACCCCACTACCAAGCTGATGAACAAAAGCAACACAGCTAAATATACGAGGAGGGACAGGAAACGGAGGTCTGTTTGGAAATAGAATTGAGTGAGGGGACTCGTCATGTAAAATTGAGGAAGGTATCCTATTAATTAAGTGACAAGCCATGAGTATAGCATCACCCCAATAGACCTTAGGAACGTGCATTTGAAACAACAAGTATCGTGCAGTTTCAATAAGCTATAAATTCTCTCTCCCAACAACTCTAGTTTGTTGCGGAGTGCGAGGACAAGAAGATTGATGAATCATTCCAAGAGAGGCTATGAAATCAATGAAACGTTTTGAAAAATACTCCGTAGCATTCTCACTACGAAGAATTTTAATAGAAACACCAAACTGAGTTTGAATTTCAGTACAAAAGGATTTAAATATACTGAATAATTCAGAACGATTTTCATTAAATATAACCAAATAGTCCTTGAAAAATTATCCACAAAAATAACAAAGTATTGAAATCCTAATTTAGAAATGACACGACTTGGTCCCCAAACATCTGAATGAACTAAGTAAAATGGTTGCAACGGCCTATTATTAATCCTAGTGGGAAAGGAAGCACGGCGATGCTATCCCAATTGACACGACTCACAGTCTAAAAATTTTAAATGACACAAACTAAAAACCATTGTCTTCGATTGAGCAAGAGAATGATGGCCAAGACAACAGTGAATATCCAGTGGGGAAGGAATAGCTGAGCCTGTGATAGGAGTTGGTGCTGGTGGAACATCCACGTGATTCCCTTAGCTTCACGTTCTCCACCAATCTTCTCTTTTGTCTTCATATCCTGAATAATAACAAAATCAGGATAAAAGGAAACAGAACAATCTAATTGCTGAGTTAATTTACTTATAGACAGAAGATTAAAAGAGAAAGATGGTACATATAAGACAGAAGATTAGGGTAAAGGAGGAAAATGATGGATTGTACCAATTCCCCCACGAGATTACTAGATCTATTAGCTGTAGTAACAGGAGGAATAGAAGATGAATGCTGAAGAGTGGAAAATAATATAGGTGTTCCAGACATATGATCTGATGCACCAAAATCAAGAATCTAAGATGCAGGAGGAGATGTATAGAGGCAAGTGATATGGTTACCTCTATGTGCAAGAGAAGCGGTGGAAGGAGATGCCTAATGAACAGCCTGATACTAGAAGAACTTAGAATACTCCTCGCCAGAAATAGTCACACGTGTAAGTGATCCAGTCTCATTGCAACTTGGCCCATCAGTAGAGATAGCAAACTCTAAGATCTTATTCCTGCTTAAGCCATACAAGCTAACTTACCATGTAACTTCCAACATTTCTCAAGGATATGTCCCAATTTGCCACAATGAGTACACCTGGATCGAGACCCTTTGCCTTTATTATTGCAATCTACCCGAGTATCACGACCATCAAAAGGAGTTGGAGGACCAGTTTGACTTACAAGGGCAGATCATGTGGGCTCAAAGTCGCTTGAAACAGAATTCTGGGATGCCACCATTAGAGTCTATGAATATGCCTCAGCAAAAAATGAAAGAGAAGCTCCTCCAAGTATCTGTGCTCGTACTGGTTCAAATTTTGGATCAAGACCAACGAGAAACTTGAGAACAACCATTTTTTCATGTTGCTTCAGCATCTAATGGTTGTCAGTTGATAATGGTTGGAGGCAGTTCAATGCTTCATACATTTTCTTCAGAGTCGCAAAGTATTGAGTGATATTTTTACCAGACTGTTGAAGTATGAAGAAGTCGTTGATTACATTATAGAGACGACTAAGATCACTAGAATACAATAGCCGAACATACTCCCATATCTCCTTACTAGTATCCAAATGAGTACATAGATCTGCAATGTCAGCCTCCATAGAATCCCATTACAAGCTTACAATATTGGCATCATTCTGAACCCAAGAATCATGGGAGGATTGAGAAGATGGTGGTGCAGAGTCTGAAAGGTGTTTATGTTTGCCGAGACCAGTTAGGGCAATTTTGACTGCATTGGACCACTGAAGATAATTTTTTCCATTTAATTTCCTAGTAGTCAAACAATTGGGCCAACTTCTAAAGCTTGTCCTTGATTCCATAGGAATAGTGGTAACATTAGATGATTCAAAAATCATTGTAGAATATCAAGTACAATGGAGAAAGAATACCAGAGATTGTTGTGTTTGTTACGGGATTGCCGAAAGTGGTTGAGTTAACAAAGGCTGGAGTTGATGACGTCAGCAAAACAGTGAGCGACTACCAAAGTTGACGATTGATGAAGCACTGCTTATCGATCGGCAAGGATTTGCCGAAAGCCACCGACGATCAAAGAGGAAAACTAGTGCATGATCGGCAAGAAACACCGGGGCCGACAATTGTCAAGAAACCTTAACGCCAACAATCGTTGAGAAACACTAGGACCGACGATCGACAATCAACGCTAGGTAAGAAAAAGGAATCAACGATCGACAACGAGCAATACTAGGGTTGATGACGATCAAACTTCATACGTTGAAAGTCAACAACAATCAACAATTGATGAGGAAAGACTTTCTGTAGTCAACGATGCATCAGATCCTCTAATTGCCACTTGACGACTGAGAATGAAGGCTAACGACCACAACGATAAACGCTATCGAAACTTATGCGAGTAGCAATTTCACTGGCAGTCAAGCTCTATCGACAGAGGATGCTATCTGCACCGACCAGTAAGATGTAAATTCTATTTTTCTTGATTCAAACAAAAAAAAAAAAAACACAAATAATTAAGGTTTCTTGATACAGACAGAAGAACCCAAGAGAAATTGAAAAAACAAAGACCTAGAATCTTTGCTTTGATACCATGAAAAACATTTAGGAATTGAATGTAATGACTTAGTTTCATTAGCTATATCATAGTATCTATTTATATACATGGATACTAATATAAATTAAGAAAATGGCTACAATCACAATATTCTAAACTAGGAAAGAATCAATCATAATAATTCTACCTACCATATACATATCCTACCGTATCTTTGATAGTATAAAATATAGTTTATTGTAATTTTTTATGTAATGTAATCATTATGTGACTTCTTTGTACTTTTTAAGATATGACATACAACATTATTAATTTTAGTTAGTGTTATATAGCATTTGAATAAAATATTAATACGCAGGAAATGTATTTTTGTCGAGTCCCCGCCATATCATATCTTTCATTTTTGGAGAACTGCCGATTCGACACATCCGTGTCATATCATGTCGGTGTCTGGAGTTTGTGTCCGTCTTGCGATGATGGAACCATAGAAGACTTATCTTAAGTGGTCAAGCAATAACACAATGCACAGATACATAATGATGGTAACATAAGAAGATGATCTTACATGGTCAAGCAATAAAACATCATCTTCTTCCTCCAGGCGTGAAAAGTCTATTGCCCTTTGACCAGTGACAAGCTCTAGGAGCATGATTCCATAACCGAAGACATCTGTCCTTTCTGATGACCTCCCAGTGGACAAGTATTCAGGTGCTATGTGACCCATTGTCCCACGAACTTGAGTTGTCACATTAGTTTTTCTCACATCCACCAACTTTGCCAGGCCAAAGTCACCCACGACTGCTTCAAAATCTTCATCCAGTAACACATTAGCAGCCTTAACATCCCGGTGTATAATTTTGGGATTACAATGTTCATGAAGATACTCTAGCCCGCGTGCTGTGCCCAAAGCCACTCGTTTCCTTGTAGGCCAATCTAAGACAGGCTCCCCAGGTTTAAGCTCTGCATTCAGTGTTTAAACGAGTCAAACATCAGCAGAAAATCCACAAAGTTAAATGATCATCAAACTCATAGGAACAATGTCCATGCATAAATTTCCTGAGTTTATGAGTTGGCTTCAAAGAGGCCTGCAAGTGTGTGTTCTGGAACATTTATGCAAAATCCAGAAATGTAGATGGGGGGCGTTTGTTCAAAACATATGATAAACATTGGTGATAATGATATTAAATCCTATTCACATATTTCATCAACGTGTGTTAGACACAGCTCCAAATGTGACTTTGAAAGACCCCTAAAGGCTAAGGTTTGGGGATATCAATCTAGAGAAGATCAGGGTTGTAGAAAGCAGCAGCTTTAACAGTTTAGGATATTCTTGATTTCCACTACAGCATGCTTTAGCAATACCAGTAAAATTCAAACGTAACAGCTGTTATGCTTATCATAAGGGTTATTACAATACTGTCACTGCCGTTATAGCAAAATCTGAATTTCCAAACAATTTTTTTGGCCATTTCCCATCTTTTGGTAAACTAGCTCTCACAAGGCAAAAAGGTCCAAAATTAGCAATTTCACTCTCCAAAATATATTTTGTTTGAATGTATTTATCAAAAAAAAAAAAAAAAACAACGTTTTTATAAAGATTAGAAGATATGAATTTTTATTTGAATACACACACACACACACATCAATACATATGTATTAATGGAAACTTATCAAAAAATTTTATATATAAATATGTATTTATAGGTGTATATCTATATATATATATCCTAATGTCCAATCATAAATTCCACAATTTCAACTCGAGTGGATATTAATATTTATATATATTGTTGAAATAGATCGATATATATTATTGTGGATATATGTAATTAAGTACTGATGGTCCAATTTTGTGGCTCAATTTTGGAGTGTTAACATAAGTGGCGTATTTTTTATTTTATTTTATTTTTATTTTTTCTTTTGCAAATGTCAAATAAGACCAAACAGAGTGACCATGTGTCCTCTTAATTTATAGTTCAATGTCTAGCCTAACCAATGTCCTCCCCCTATTAAAAAGTAGATTCAGGTTCACCAGAATGAAGTCGTATATAACTTGACACAGCTTTGTTGCAGGTCAGTTTCAAACTTCACAGATGCTAAAGGTGCTGGAATTTAATTTATTTTTGTTACCTATAAGATTAACGGTGTTCATTAATGTTGCCGCTGTTATCAGGATTGCATTATTATTTTCAGTTGGTGGGTATTAGTATTCATAGAAACAAAAATAAAATCACCGATTTTTTCAATTTATCACGAATATGTCGTGATATTTTCATTAAAAGTAATAAAAACGATTATATCGTGATATAATAAAAATATCACGAGAAATTTTCATTTACCGTGAACTCCGCATTAAATTCACAAAAGTAGCATACTTATGCACTTGCAGTCTTGCACCTTGCACAGATCTCACAGAACTTCAATGGATAAAATTTAATGAATAAACATTAATAAATATAATTTAAACGTTAATGAGTATAATTTTAAAACTACAAAATATTAATGAATATAAAACATTATTTAATATAACATTAATAAATATAAAATATTAATGAATATAACATCTCACAAAACATTTATGATTATAATTTAAATGTTAATGAATATAATTTTAAAATTACGAAATATTAATGAATATAAAATTGCAGCTTATTTTTTTAACTTATTGTTCTTGCATATAATTTAAAGAATAACTTTTTATCCATGTAATTACAATTACAAATAGAGTTAAAATAATTATTACTTGATAAAAAGGTTATGGTCATAGCAAAATTACTGATATATATTTCGCCAAATCAGTCCCGAAATATTTTGATTTTTCAATGAATTTGGGTGTCATGCCGAGATTTTTTATATTTTTTCCCAAACTATCCCGAATAGTTGCCGAATTACCAATTTTTTGTCCCGCCGAATAATTTTCGAATCCCAAATTTGTTAATATGTTAGTATTTATTATATTTTTGCTAGTAGGGGTATTTCAGCACATCCAGTTTAATGGGGGCATGAACAGGTGATGAGATTAGGGTTTTATGGTCAGTTTTTTGAGAGTTCTGAGAGAAGAAATAACGACTTGCAGCATCACTTGTTTTAGTGAACTTCCTACCTTTATTCTCAATTCTCTACTTTGTCGTTGCTATTTATATCTGTTTTGTACTCATGCTGGATTGCAATTACTGGTTATTTCTCTCACATGGCCCCATTATCTAGAGTGATTTTAATGATAATTGAAACAATAGAACAGACAAAAAATCGTATAAATATATATGTAACTAACCAGCCGCCTCACATGGTACCAGAAAAAAAATAATAAACATTGCCAAAAGAGAACCATTTCTACTTAAACGAATAGAACTAAAAACTACCTCGTAGACGATAGGCAACACTTAAGTTCTGCATGAAGGGATACACCAAAAGGCGTTCTGTTGGTGTTGTGCAGAACCCAATCAGGCGCAGTAGATTCCTGTGAACAGCTACACTTATCATCTCAACTTCACGTTGGAATGCTGCATCTCCACCAGGACTCTCATAATCAGTCAACCGTTTCACAGCAACTTTAGTATTATCGGCAAGCACTCCTTTATAAACCTTTCCAAAACCCCCCTGTCCAAGGACACTTTTCTCACTAAAGCCATCTGTAGCTAGCTGTAATTCCCTCCAAGCAAATCTTTTCAATTGGCCAAATGCAATTCTTCTGTCAACTTCACCTAAGCAAGCAAGAATTAAAAAGAAAAAAATCCATCGGCAAATACCTAAAGGAACCCAAGCCACATAAAAACTAAAACCTAATTTTATATATGTCAAGGATTAAAGTTCATGAGAAAGCTAGAGGTCAAGACACAAGACTGAAATTACAATGAACAAAGACAAGCATAAACTAAACTAAGCAAATCCTAAATTTCATGTTTATAACTAGTAATATTACTTTGAAGTGCTTCCTTTAACTTCATTTTTAATAATATATATAAAAAACAAAAATATGCATATCTAAAAAAAGTCAGATCAGTCTCCTAGAATCAAAGATGCTCCACAAATTGATTAGGGAAAACACTAAACAAACCTAATAAATTGCAAACTATTTTACATCCACTCAGACGTTTCCTAAAATTTAAATGTAGCATCTTCACAAGATTTCAGGCAGTCCATTTAAAGGAATGGTGCCACAAACAAAGTACAAAATGCAGTAGAACATAGTCACTCCAAATGCTTGTCAAATCTGAAAGTAATGAAGAGGTCAATAGTAATCTTTGGAAACCGCAAAGCGCTGCTGGCTAAACCACCTGCATGGCAAACTCATTCCCCGACGAGAAAACAGGAGTCAATCCTCTGCTGTGCTGGTTTAAACTGCAAACCAGGCAAGGCAGGTTTCACTAATTGCTAACCAGTATTCACCAAGATTTGTGACAGGTACAAACTGCTACACTGGATTGGCAAAAATTGTTTGCAAGTTCCCTCTCTTGCCAGGATTTTGGCTTCAATTAATCTAAGGATGACAATCAGGCAGAAAGGCAGTTGTAAAAAATTTTGGGACTAAAATTTGAATTATGGATTGAATTTTTCACCTGGTTCCTAGAATAAAGTATACATTGTAAAACCAACTGAAATGGTTAGGTTTATGCAGAAAGCAGATTCATAATGGATTTATAGAAACTTGTCCGTTGGATTTGAGTTTCATCTGATGTAATGACTTTTTTTTTTTTTTTTTTTTTGGGATGTAATATTGAATGGGGTCAAATAAGAGATTCATATATTTTATCAGCAATCAGCCTATGGAATCCAGCCTGTCAAGTATCTAGTAGCAATGGCATTCAGCCTGCTCCTAAACTACAAGTAACACAAACCTGGAACATCTACAAAAACTTCACGCTTGTATCCCTTACGCCTGTTCCTCCAAAGAACAAACAGCAGGCCTCCAAATAGAAGAAGACCTAGAAATCCACAAACTATTCCAATTATAGTTCCAATTCTTGGTTTATGAGAAGAACCTGCCAAGTGCCAACATAGCCAAATCATGAAATAAGCATTGCCGAAGAAAGGGAAAACTGTGCAGTACAATTTTCCACTATCATAAAGCATAGCCATTTAAAATAAATATATATATTACCGCCACCATCGGATACACAACGTTGGGCGTAATTGAAGTCACAATTCAAATGGTTTCCTGTAAAACTGAAATAGCTAACAGAAGTCAAATCAATCTCAATGCCAATGTGTGTCAGAGAATTAAAAAGCCAAGCATCATCAAATGAGTGACAAATTAACTAGTGACTGTCTGAATTAGGAGGTTATATTATTAAATAAAAAAATACATTGTTCATACTTGTATTTAGGAACTTGGAATAAATGCTCAGGTATTTGACCACTGAGACCATTAGAAGCAAGCTGACTGCAAAGGAAGTTTAGATCAGAAGCTAGCAAAAGGATCAACTATATAAATTTACCAGAATTCTAATGCTAAAAGAAATTTAACTCAATTCAATCATAAATATAAAGGGAATCAGATGTAAATCATATAAGATATAATCACTTACAGGATCATCAAGCTTTGAAGATTTGAGAGTGAATCAGGGACAGACCCTGTGAGACTGTTTTGATTCAAAAACCTGCTTGCACAGTCAAGTAAATTACTTCTAAAAATAAACTTCCAAAACAAAAAATCTTAACAGAAATACTAATGAAATGCAGAAAGTATCACATACAAGAACTGAAGCTTTTTTAGATTTCCAAGAGAAGATGGTATTTCACCAGTTAAATGGTTATTTTCCAGATCCAACATGGTCAAGCTTGTCAAATTTCCAAACTCTTTTGGTATCATGCCAGTTATACCATTTCCTTGAAGTGAACTGCATGATGAACACGCCAAATATGTATCAGTTAACAAAAATTAAATACAGAGGAAATAAGAGTTATAAATTTTAAATTAGCATATCTGTCCCCATCTAGAGGAAAGAAATCCATTCAGAAGCATATTAGAAGTTTACTGAACAATAGGTGCCATAAAAAGAAATCCATTCAGATACATAGAAGTTCGCTGAACACTAGGTGCCATCTTCCAATAACAAGAAGGTTTTCAAATGGTATATATGAAATTTTAATTGCTTCAAGGCATCTTTGTTACGGTGCAATATCAGAAAATTCAACCAAAGATCAGAATGCAGGTCAGAAAGAATAATCCAATGCAGGAAGTTAAGGTTGCCAGTCCCTCACAATATTAATCAAAAAACCAAATGTTACTCTCAAAAGTCAAGTGGTTATTCATGTATAAATCAACCCCATATAATAGATTGAAAAACAAAAAGGCTATCAGCCAATTATGTTTCTTCCTATCCCGGATACTCAAAATTAAAATTAAAGAAAGAAAGAATAAAGAACAGCCTTTCCGGCAAACTTGATTCAAAGTATCCTATGTGAACTACAAAGATCTACCCCTAAAATGTCTTCTTAACAAAACCTACAAAACAGAAGTATAGTAAGTTCCCCAATTTGTAAGGACATCAGCCAATATTGGAGCATTTAGCCCTTGCATCACCAAAATAATGAGGAAATTTTGTTCATAGCCACAAAATTGAACAGTAGTTGACATAACTATATGCTTCAATCTGTTGGTTATGATTTAGTCTTCATTTGGCATTAATCCGTTCACTGTTTAGTCCTCCGATTACTTGGTTACTGAGTGGGCAATTCCTCTTTCAAGGGTATCTTCAATAGATCCTTCGAAAAAAAAAAATATCAGAAGGGGGTATCTTGACAATTTTGCATTCATTCTAGGTATCCAACTTCATTAATTAGAAGAGGAAGAAAAGGCACTCAGAACTATAATACGGCTCAAGATTGCCACAATGGCATAAACATACATACCCATAGAAACATAATATGTAAGGAAACTTCGCTGATTATTATAGGATTGAGGCCATGATACCTTGGTTATACAAATGTCCATAGCATGCTCTTGGATTTCGAATCAAGTTTGATCTACAAATGCTATAAAAAAAAAAAAAATTGTATTTGAATGGACGATAATTTTTTTTTAATAATTCTATGCATTAGAAGATGAAAATAAGGAAAGCCACAAAGGCCAGGTGTTATTCCACTCGAGATATGGAAGTGTTTAGGTGATTTAGGCATAGCTTGGCCAACTAGACTATTTAATAAAACCATATTGACCAAGAAAATGCCGAATAAATGGAAAAAATGTATTTTAGTACCAATTTAAAAAAATATAGGTATATCCAAAGTTGTAATAATTATAGGGGCATTTAACTTATGAGTCATACTATAAAACTATTGGAGCAAGTAATCGAACACCGGTGACGACTTGAAACAACAAAAGCAGAAAATCAGTTTGGATTTATGACAGAACTGTGGAAGCGATCTAACTATTAAGACGACTATCGGAGAGATATAAAGAAAATTAGAAAGATTTTCATATGATATGTGTCGATTTAGACAGCTTATGATAGGACACTTAGAAATTTGATTTGGTAGGAATGGAGAAAGAAATGATATCAAATATATGTACATTTAGAAATTTGATTTGGTGGGATTGGAGAAAGAAATCTGTATATTAAGGTAATATAAATGGTGTAGAATCGTAGAGAAGAAAGAATTGAAGAAGAAGAAGAAGAAGAAGAAGAAGAAGAAGAAGAGAAAAGGAGAGAGAAGGAAAAGAATAGCAGCTGTAGGGAAGAAGCAATCAAATTATCATTCAATCAATAATGTTCTGTTAACCCTAATTAGGGTTTAAATAGAAAATATCATGAGCCTAACACAAAGGCCTAAAATAAAATAAACCTAATACTAAAATAGCTCAAAACAAATGAGTCCAAAATAATAAATAAAATAAACCTAATTAACTAAAATAAATATTAATAACCAGTCCATAATAATAATGGTTGACCCTCCTTGGCCTGACGTTCATACACACGTCCATATCGTCTACTGGTGTCCGCACCAACTCTCTCGAGGTGGAAAGAACTCGGCTCTGACGAGGAGATGGCATGGCGACTCTCATAAAACTCCATGAGGTTTGGATCAAGCTACTGCAGTGTCTCGATGGGAATCCAAGTGCAATCAAAATCAAGACGACCAACCCAACGAACTAGGAACCTTCAAACCACGCCATGAGATCAACCTGCTCATCTAAAATAGCATCAATTTTATTATTGTGTGCAAGAACTGGTGGTAGTGATGAAGTAGTAGGTATTAAATCTAGGTGATAATCAACGGCTAGGGCATCAAATGGTTCATCAGGAGGTTGAATATGTCCTTTGTAGGTAACAAGGTCCTCAACATTAAAGATGGGGCTGAAACCAAAGTGTGATGGAATATCAATGACACATGCGTTTGATCCAATCCGTTTTAAAATTTTAAAAGGACCAGCATTACGAGCTTGCAATTTCAAAACGAATCCAGAAGGAAAACATTCCGACCTTATTCTAGTCATCACATAATCACCAACATTAAAAACAACGTGTCTTTATGTAAATCAGCTTTAAGCTTGTATGTTGCATTAATTGACTCTAAGCGCTTATTGATATCAACATACAAGTCTCGAATATATTGCGCAAACGTATCAGTCAACTCAGACACTCTAGCAAATGGAGACATGGGAACTAAGTCCAAAGGTTTCTAGGCTTATAACCATGCACAACTTCAAAAGGGCTCATTCCTGTCGACCTACTCACAGAATTATCGTAGGCAAACTGAGTAGTAGGAAGGATTAAATCCCAATTCCTATGACGATCTTTAACTAAACACCTCAATAAATTCCCTAAGCTACGATTAGCTACTTCTGTTTGGACATTAGTTTGGAGGTGATATGCAACGGAAAGTTTGAGTTTTGTACTAACTAGATGCCAAAGGGTTTTCCAAAAATAGCTAGTGAAACAAACATCCCTACCGGTCACTATGGTATTAGGTAGACCTTATAACTTGACGATCTTTGAGAAGTATAACTTAGCAACTCTAGAAACATCAAATGTTTTACTACAAGGAATGAAGTGAGTCATTTTAGAAAAACGATCTACCACCACAAGAATAAAATCATGTTTCCTAGATGTGCGAGGGAGTCCTAAAACAAGTTCATGCTAACATCTTGCCAAGGACAACTAGGAATAGGAAGAGGGGTATAAAAACCAGTATTCTGTTTCCTATGCTTAGCTAACTGACAAGTATGACATTGACTTACCATTCTACCGATGTCCTTTTTCAAACTCAGCCAATAAAATTGACGTTCAACTTCTGCTATGGTCCTGTCACGTCCAAAATGTCCTGAAAGACCTCCAGCATGAACTTCCCACACTAGGAAATCCCGTACTGAAGTTCTTGGGATGCAGAATTTATTAGCCTTAAACAAGAATTCATCTTGAAGAAGGAATTCGTCAGAAACTTCAGACTTTCCATTCAAAAGCTCTAGAAAAATTTCCCAAAGTCAGGACATGACTCATACTCATCCTTAAGCCTATCAAATCCTATAACCTTAACACTCATGACAGAAAGTAAAGACTCACAACGACTAAAGGCATCAGCTATCTTGTTCTCACTTCTGACTTATGTTTTATGACAACGAATAGGCCTGCAAGTACTCAATCCAACGACCATGCCTATGATTAAGCTTCTTTTGAGAACTTAAATAACGCAAGGCTACATGGTCAAAAAAAAGGACAAACTCTTTCGGGAGTAAATAATGGCGCCAGTAGCGTAAGGCTTGTACCACCGCATAAAATTCCTTATCATAGGTGGAATATTTTTGTTTAGCCTCACACAATTTCTCGCTAAAGTAAGCGATAGGGTGACGCTCTTGACTGAGTATTCCTCCAATACATACTCCTGATGCGTCACATTCTACCTCAAATACTTTCAAAAATCAAGAAGACGCAACACAAGGGACTCAGTCATTTTTTTTTTCTTGATATTCTCATAAGCCCTCACGGCATTCTTTATCCACTTAAACTCTCCTTGTTTCATACATTCAGTTATAGGGGCCATAATGGTGCTGAACCCTTTAAAACCGGCGATAACAAGTAGCCAACCCATGGAAACTCCGCACATCATGAATAGTTTTAGGTTCGGGCCAATTTAGAATTGCTTTAACTTTGAGGGGTCAACTGAAATTCCTTCAGAGGACGCCACAAATCCTAGGAAGATAACCTTATCAGTAAAGAATGAACACTTCTTCAAGTTGGCATAAAGGTTTTCTTTCCTAAGGGTGGAACAGACTTGAGTAAGGTGGTCCATATGTTGATCCCTACTTTTACTATAAATAAAGATACCGTCAAAATAAACCACCAAAAACTTTCCCATGAATGGTCTAAGCACTTGAGTTATTACTCTCGTGAAAGTACTAGGGGCATTTGAAAGCCCAAAAGGCATGACTAACCAATCATAAAGGGCCATCTTTAGTTTTAAAAGTAGTTTTCCATTCATCTCCTAGCCGAATTCTAATCTGATAGTACCCACTTTTCAAATCAATTTAGAAATACCGTAGCACCTGCCATCATGTCTAACATATCATCTAAGCGAGGGATAGGAAAACGATACTTTACAGTTATCTTGTTTATTGCCCTACTGTATACACACATTCTCCAAGAACCATCTTTCTTTGGAGTTAAGAGCGCTAGAACAGCACAGGAACTCATCCTCTCTCTAATAAATCCCTTTTTATGAAGTTCATCAACTTTGCCTTTGTAATTCAGCATGCTCAGTAGGATTCATCCTATAGTGTGGCACGTTAGGAAGTGTAGCTCCTGGGATGAAATCTATTGTGTGTTGGATGTCACGCATGGAGGTAAACTATCTGGGAGATCCTCAGGAAAAACTCTTGAAACTCCGCAAGTATCCCACTGGCTTCTCCTGATGTGGCTTGCAGAGAGTCCATAAGAATTTCCTTGACTACTAATACAAACCATAATACATTCTTTCCACCCATATCACAAATGAATTCTTTAGAGCTAATGAAGTTCAATCCCTTTCTGCTATCACTTCATTTCCTTTACTGGGATTAGCCTGTTTTGGAGGAATAGGCTTGAGATGAATTTTCTTGCCATTAAACATAAAGGAACATGAATTGGAACGGCCATAAAGAGTAACATCTAAATCAAACAATCATGGTCTTCCCAAATAATATGACCTACATCCATAGAAATCACATCACACCAAATTTTGTCTTTATAATCAAGGAACTGAATAGGCACCTGACAACGCTCTTTTTACCGTTATAGATGAGCATCTACCCAAGAAACATTATATGGGTGAGAGTGGGGAACAATTTAAAGTCCTAGATGGGCAATTATACTTGAAGATACTGCATTGATGCAATTACCACTATCCACGATGACCTTACAACCCTTATCATTAATCTTAGTATAAGTGTGAAAATGGCATGACGACGCAGTCTTCTGTCTCTCGGGCTCGTGTAAGGATACACCGAACAACACCCATCCAATGGTTGTTAAAAAGTGAGTTGTCTCTCTCCTACCTAAGGGAAATAGTCCCTAAGACATCCTACTAAATTTTTCTCATACTCTTCAATCCACAATCTTCAATTCCTCCAACATTGATTCGTATACTTGCTCCTCTATTGACTCATCATCCATGACTCTCCCATTCTCCCAATAACTAGAGCTCGGGAGGGACAGCTAGCAAATACGTGTCCAAAACCATGACACGTAAAACATTGGACTCGAGAGTTATTTCTAGAATCTTCAAGAAGTTACCCTTATTATCTTTCACAACCTGAGTAGCTAGGAGGGTGGTCCCAAATAGACGTAGTGTTTGACAAAGAAGGGAGGTTATTAGGGGGCGACTATTATTACACTTTGCAAAGTGGGGCTTAGCTACTAGTTCATAGTTCTAGAACTAGAGTGTAGGCCTCGTCCAAAGTGGTGATTCCTCTAAGGACAACCTCTCTTCGCAGCTCATCATTAAGACCATGCCTAACCGACTCAAAGTAACGGCCTCATCCTTCTGAACATTACATCTCATCATGAGTTCATCGAACTGGGCTATGTAATCTTTCACTAGCCTAGCGCCTTGTTGAATATCGTTCCATTGATCTATCAAATTACCATGATAAGACAAAGGCAAATACTTGCGCTTAAGCCTCACTTTCATCTGCTCCCAATCTACAACCGGGGGTTCGTGACGCTTAGCAAGTAAATTCTCAACATTTTCCCAATACAATTGGACACTCCCCGTCAGCTTCATTTTAGCAAATCGACACTCTCTCTTCAGAAAACTGGTACCCACTCAAAGAAGCAGTCATATCTTTTCAGCTATTTGGTGAACACCCAAGGATCTAAGCGGCCATCAAAAGCGGGGCTTCTACTTTGACTTGTTTCATTAATTTATCATCATTACGCTCAGGTGACCTACATTTCTATGACGTGACACTAGTTCTCTATCTTGACTCCTAGGCCTAGTGTGTTCCTCAATTATGTCCCACCCTAACGTTTAATCTTTGAATAGCTTCAATGAGGACTTGCTAATTGGGTTTGCAATTGGTCATCTACCATAGTGTTAGAGGATGTCAGTGTACGACCACTACGTAATGCATACAAAGATTCTATGACTAAACTTGCTAATATCAATAACGACTCACGGCAATTTACTACTAATATAAACCTAAGTGTTTATATGTAAAGACACGTAAACTCTAGATGTTGATTAGATTATTAGATAACTCGAATAAAGTGCAAGCAATAGTCCTACCTTTTAAAAAAAAAACGGGAGATCAAACCACGAAAGAAATAATGACGAATAAAATATCACTGGCTTACGATGTATTTGGTAAAAGTATTCCTTTCACTATTCAAGGCTTCCAAGTGATAAAAGGAAAATTAGGATAGGATGTAAAATAGCAAGGAATAATTGTGGGAAGTGAGATCATTTTAAAGAAATGAGTTTTGGGATGATTGGAGTCGCAGGTGCACAAAATAATTACAATTAATTGCTAAAATAAAGAGTAGTTAATAGCACCAAAAATATAATGAAACGAAGTTACCGTTCAAATTGGGATTGGGAGTGCACCGGCGACCTGAAATATGCCAAAATAGGTTGATAGAGTGTTCTGAAATTCACCGGAAAGTCGCGGAGGTCGCCGGAGCACAGGTCAGATCACTGGAGTGTAGTGGTTATTCTGAATTTCACCGGAGGTCGCTGAAAAAGTCGCCGGAGGTCGCCGGCCGATCACCGAAAAATTCGCCAAACGTCACCGGAATCACCGGGGAGTTCGCCGGAGGTAGGTTGTGCCAATGGTGAGGTTCGCCGGAATTAAATATTTGTAAAATGCATGAAAACGTACTCGAAGGGTTGAGAGTGTGTTGGGCGACAACGGCGGCCGCGGCAACTGCTACGACGGTTAGTTTTTTTTCCCCATAACAGTGATTATGGTTTTAAAAAATTTGTAGGATCCTTTGCTCTGACACCAAAGTTGGTGTAGAATCGTAGAGAAGAAAGAATCAAAGAAGAAGAAGAAGAAGAAGAAGAGAAAAGGAGAAGGAGAGGGAAAAGAATAGCAGCTATAGGGAAGAAGCAATCAAATTATCATCCAATCAATAATGTTCAGTTAATCCTAATTAGGGTTTAAATAGAAAACACCATAGGCCTACACAAAGGCCTAAAATAAATAAACCTAATACTAAAATAGCTCAAACAAATGGGTCCAAAATAATAATAAAATAAACCTAATTAACTAAATAAATATTAATAACCAGTCCATAATAATAATGGTTGGGGTCTCCTTGACCTGACGTCCATACACGTCCATATCATCTACTGGTGTCCGCACCAATAAGAATGCATAGTAGAGTCACGACCTTAACGAGGTTAACTGTTGGAGACACAACTGATTTTCTATAACTACAAGTCTGTCATCAAGGTTCCGCATTAAGTCCTTATATTTTTGTTTATTTATATATGAATTGACTAGGCAACTAACACGAGGTGTCATTGAATTGTTTGTTGATGATATGCATTTAGTAGAAAAAAAAATAGATGGAGAAATTAGAATTGTGGAGAGAAGTGTTAAAACAATGAAAATTTAGGATAAGTAGAACTAAAATTGATATAGGCAATATAAATTAGGCAGTAATTAAGTACAAATGAATGAACTTAAGACTATCAATTTTGATACTTAGAGTTGATTATAAAGCAGAGAGAGAAATTGGTGAGGATGTTACACTAGAATTAAGGCGTGTTGGAGAAAATAAGGAATACATCAGATGTTTTATGTGATCATCATATCCCTTTCTCATTGAAAAGGTTGTTTTATAAGACAACAATTAAACTTACTATTTAATATGGTTCTAGGTGTTGGGCACAAAAGAATTGTTAATAAAAAATACAAGTAGTTCATATGAGAATGTTAATGTGGATGTGTGGTAAACAAGAAAACATAAGATTAGGATTGATCGGATTTGTAAGATGATAGAGGTAGCACAAACTGAAGATAAATTGAGAGAAATCCAATTAAGATGATTTTGCCACATACAACTAAGACTTGTACCAATCAGGAGCGACAAATCCAGATGGTAGGCAATGCAAGGCTAGGGTAAACCAAAATTAAGATGGGTAGAAATAATAAAAAAGACATGGATTAATAGAGTTCGATGAAAGATGTGTCTCTAAACCAAGTTGAATGGAATTGTGAATGCTAGAACAACTGCATAATGCAAATTTCAATGCCCACACATCACCTCTAGGAACAAATATGAAATTATTTAACAAATATCACGAATTATGGTTTCACAGGTTCTCTGAAAATAATCTAAATTCATATATAACAAGAATATGATTGTACAAAAAACAACAGAGCTATTTATAATATGTAATAGATGCCAAGAACACTGGCCTCCTAAATCAACACAATAAAGAAATGCTAAAACAAATTCACTAAGGCAAGTTTACTTGAAGAATTAAATTTCATCGTTGACATGTTGTTGGGGTTCAAACCCTTGAGTGTACAAGCTTGGAAAGGAAGAAAATGGAAAGACCCATGCAGGCCCATCAATGGAGCAATGAATCCCATCTACAAGCACAGATTCAATATAAAACAAACAAATGACACGGAAATTTCAAAAACAGTTGGAATGCAACAAGGCAGGGACATGTCCACAAATAATTATATATTTCATATATACAAATGAAGGATGATAACAACCTATTATTTTTTTATATTACAAATACAAGTGTTATTATATCACAATAGTAAAATAAATCACATTTTCATTGTATACATAACAAACAAATATAATTTAAAAATCCTAATATCTATTTAGGAAGGTTTGTAGTAAAAACTGAAAAGCTTGACTAAAATTAAAAAGGAAAATAAGGATGAGAGATTAACAAGTATAAATTCTTTTATTTTATTATTTGATTTCAATTTTTTTTCTTTAAACTCACAACATGTTTGATATATGTATAGTGATGGATATGCATGTCCTTCAGGCATCTGAGGAGCGTCTGGTTCTAAATATTAAAAAAAAAGGGGACACATCTAGACAAATGTTCCGGCATGTGTTGGAGGACCAATAACCACCAGTGTATAATGTATGCCTAATACTGACACAGGCACAACATTCCTAGAAGATGTCCATACTTCTTATGGTTCCACCATAGGTGTCACTTGAGAGTATTTTACGAGATGTGATCAACTCCAAAAGATTCAGGGATCCTCTTCAAAGTTGGAAAAGTTGGAATATAGATTTACTAGGTTCCCACCATAGGTGCCAACCAGTGCCATATTTGCAGCCACTGCCAACCTTCCTTTCAATCTAATAAATGCCTAAGACTGAAAACCTTTAAACCGAAGACTCTAATTCTAAACTTCTAGAGAGCTTAACTATTCCAGCCGTAAACATAGAATCCTCCCTAATTCTAAACTTCCTAGAGACTCTTAATCAGGTCCAGCCGTAAAACATAGATTCCTCCCTGCTGTTCAGAAAATTCAGCAGGCCCTTAAATTCAAACCTAAATAGTCGTAATCACTTCTATTACTGTCCTTTATTGCATTCTTACACCCTAAACTCAGCTTTCCAAAAACAAAATTAGCTTCCCAACCATAAACCTTAAATGCTTTGCCCAACATACCTGATCCTCGAGTGGCTTCTTTCGGACTCCATCCAACTCTCAAGTCTACTGACGTAGTCCGATAAAATCAACTCCAAATACATAATACACAAAATGTAGTCCAACAGATACGATGATGCAAAAAGCAATGGAAGATACTAAGAGAATGAAGCTCAGTATGAAGATGCAAAGGACACCAAAATTGCTGGTCCATGAAATTAAAAATAGTGGAAAATTGGAAAGACCTAAAAGCAAGACACTGGGTGAATCAGGAGAACATTTTTTGTCGATATAGATGTGTCCCGTGGACATTATCCCAATAAGTCACATCTAGAATAAGTTAAATACAAAACTCACCATCTTATTCCAAAATTTAGATATGAAATCTTCAACCCTCCTAGTAAAAATGATTTTGTTATGAACCTATCTACAAATAAAAAGAAACATGGATGATATAAAAGAAAGAAGGATAATAGCCCTTTTGACGACTTAGTTTGGTTCAAACGAGAACCATGCCTTTCTTAGAGCAAAAGCCCTACTTTGAACTGGTTTTATTCCTTTCCAAAAACCTATATGCTGTATTATTATAACCTCACAAGAAGGTTTGAGATCAATTCTAAACACTATCCTAAAGACAGTTCTAAATATAATTGTAAAACCCATCAATTATCTCCAATAATTAGATAGAAGATATCATCCTAATCCAATACTCATTTATTTTAATAAAACTCCCAACTAAATCCTATAATAACTAATAAGAAGCGGAATAAGTTCATTGTAAAAGCTAACACCAGTTGCTTCAGGCATATTAATTGTACCAAGCCTGTATTATGGGAACATACAGTGTTTGAAGGGTACTCAGAACTCCTATTTTAGGCGACAAGACTCCAGAAAACCCCATGGTTGACAATGATCTGCAAAAAAATAATGTACATAATCACTCACCAGATTCAAGTCCAAACGAAGTACAAAATGAAAAAAGTATACACAAAGGCATAACCTCACGGAAATGCTGACAACATTATAGTAGCATCGTTATCATGGTCAGAACTCAACTAACTCAACACCCTAGTCCCAAACTATCATGGTAAGAAGGAAAGCAAAATTGACCAGATCATTACTTACACAGAAATGACATTATAGTTGTTGTCACAGATAACTTTGGACCAAGTACATGGATTCACTTGATTTGGATTCCAATCTCTGAGCTGATCAGCTGAAGCATCAGTGCAATCTTCAGCGCATTGAGAGCATCCCCTGAAACAGGCATCATGATTAACTATCAAATTAAGCTATCGGCCTGACCAATGAGAATCACGAAATAACTCTGTAACACAAACACAAGCAACTATAACAGGTCAAGTAAGGAAATAAAACCATCTATTACTAATCTCATTGTGTGCAATCACCTCCCTAAAAGGGGTCCGAGTTTCCCACAGATCTGCAATTTAAAACTTCCTAAATCATGGAACATATAATTACAATACATTAAATTAAATTAATTGATCCAAATCAATTTATTATGGGTTCTTCGGCCTCCCCTTCATTTTCATATTTCGAAGAAGAATAAATGGAAGAAGCCATAGCAAAACAAGAGGTTCCACGTGAATATAGAAATAGTGTTCAATAATAAATACCAACATATAAATGAATAATCATTGATGAAATAATGTTCAATATTCATCTCCCAGTTAAAAAGAAAGCCACCGGTGAAATTACAACTACTTTGCATTCCCACAACATCATCTATGTAAGTTGTAGGTAGGCCTGCCAATGAGTTGGATTTGATCCAGATGTGTACCAGACCAAATTCAATAATATTATACCATATCCAACCAATTCAATCTTCAAGGACTAATGGATCTGGATCTGATCGATCCGCCAGATTCATTATTTTTAAAAATAAAAAATAAATATTTAAAAAAAATTTTAAATAAAAAATTTATGTGGAATAAAATTAATCATCTTGAATATTTTACTCTACTATACATACACACATATATATGAAGCATATATGAAAGATTATACTGCTTGATGTACATATTAATTATGTGAAATTGCTTATCTCATTCATTTTTAATATATTTGCATTGTAATTAAATTAAAAATAAGTTTTCCAAATATAATAATTAAAAGGAAAATTTATTTACATTATTGTATTCTTATAGAATTTATTTTTAACTATAAAACAATATACATCTAGAGAGAGAGAGCATGTGCTAGTTACATGTTTCGGTTTTCTCAATGTACCTTTATTGTAATTTATATCTTTCAGCTTTTATTAGTAGAAATTGAAGGTGAATAGTTGTTGAAAACCAAATTATACGTGTAAAGTTGATTTGTCTATTCCCTAAGCATTAGCATTAATGATTATGTACAAATGAATAAATTATATTTTTATTTATATATATATTAAATAAAATGAAATGGTGGTTTAAAAGAAATTATTTTTCAAAAACAAGTCAAATCTAGTATATAGATCAGATCTGGATCTTGTAGGATCGAACTAAACTTATTTGGATCTGACAAAACTGATCCAAACTCGACCCATTGGTAAGCCTAGTTGTAGGCGATCGAGCGCCACACCAGTCCTATCCTAATAAAGGGCCCTCCCTCAATACAAGAGCATTCAAGTCAAGGGGCATCTTGAAACCTCCAAAAGCATTATAGTCTAGGAGCATTCTAAAACACCCCTCCTCGGGGCCGAATAATCACCTCAGCACACCTCCACACAAGACCTCATAAACTTCAACGTTTAGCAGTAACAAGATGCTCACCATCCCCCAAAATTGGAAGCATGGCCTAGGTACCCCCCCCCCAAAAAAAAAAAGAAAAAGATGCCACTCACATGAGAACCCCCCAAAGGTCTAAGGATTACACAACCCACTCACGAGATCATCGGATTCAAGCAGATTAGTGACTAAAGTTAGGGGACTTGTCGAGGCCCCCCACCGGCCTAGAGAAAGAGGTACCCCCCGACCAAAATGGGGCCATCCATACAACCTTGATCATCTTACTAGCCGACCACACAGGGCATTGCCACTACTTGGTCAGGTGTCCTCTTGCCAATAGCTAGATCAAGCCATGCAATCAACCACGTGCCCCAATGCAGGAGAAGGCCAACCTTCTTGCATCAATTGCACTAAGTGCATGGAAGCCAACCTTCTTTTCCTAACTCATCACCTATAAATATTCTCCTTCTTCACATCTTACTAATTCCAACCTTTACCATTGCTAACATACTGCTCCAATACTCCCCCCTTCCCCCAGGCTACCCTACCTCTAAACCCACTTGCTTTCGATGAGTCTCACGATAAATGACGACCAACATCATTCCCAGACGATTGAAACACTCATCTCATGGCCGATCATCCACGTAAGCCTACATACATACACCTCTTGAGTATACATAACTAATCTAGGTGAAATAACAAACTAAGAATGAATGCAAACAAGTCATCAAAATGCCAGAAAAAATTCACATATCTACCAAAGTACCACTAAAGATAGAGCAACAATCAAGGACGAAACTACCTCATGGTATTGGGGGGTCCTCCCCCCCCCCCCCCAAAAAAAAAAAACCCAAAATAGAGGAAAAAGACAAAAAAACACTTGCCAAAATCAATGTAGATGTCTTATATTGTGTAGTTAAAAAATTTTAAATATAAGTAGTTGCACCCAACCAAAATTCACTGTAATTACTGTTTTATTAGTGGGTCTAAGCATCCCTCATTTGATATTTCTAGTTCCATCCCTGGTAACAATGCAAAGAATTAACACAATGTATAAACAAATTAAAAATGTTAGATAAATTTCATACCTTGAAAATCAGCTGATACAAAGGAATGCAAACATGTCAATATTAGAATTGCAAAAGCCAACTCCATTCTACAAGACGTTATTTTGTCCAAGCCGAAGAGTTTATTCCCAGTTCTCAATCCAACTAAATGAATAGTTTTCTTTGAAAGCACAAGTGAGCCTCATCTCTGCAGAACATTCCAGGATCCAATTAAAAATTGCATAGATGCATAATAAAGATGATATATTAAACCAGAATCCATCATGGAATGAGCCTATTTTGTGACCTAATGAATAGATCTAGCACGATGTAGCATATATGTTCCAGTGTGTGGACATAGAAAGGGACCATCAGGTCACTCACCAATGAAGAATGGAGTACATCATTTGTACAACACTCTTAGTTAGAGGGTTGCCGTTGCCTAGATGTTTGGAAATATAACGGCTTTTTAGATTACATGTCTACATAGCCAGATTATGGAAATAATGAGAGAATTAGCAAGCATAGTCACAAGGGAAACATGGCAAAAGATGGTAGATTAGAGGGAGAATAAAGAAAGAAGAATTCACAAGTCTTGTCAAATAAGTTGGAGAACAGCTAAATTGGCAAAAATAAGTCTTGCTAACAACAAAATCCAAATGAACAATTTAAGAATGAAGGGAAGTACAGCAACTATCTAACCAAAAAAAAAAAAAAAACACAAAGACATGGATTGCACATTGAAGGCGAAAAGGTCAAATCAAAAGGAATAACATTCACAAGTAGTCGCTCTAGAATGGTGGACTCAAATGGCCTCTTAGTCATACTTAGTGCTAGATTCAATCAATTATTGTATTAACAGGCAAAGTAGCTGTATAAAAGAAAAGTTGAAGCAGTAATAATCTCAAGTCAGGTGCCAATTCAGGATTGGGACCCAAGGCTCCCAACCACCATATGCTCAGGAAATATCACACACAAGGTACATAAATTTGAGAGCAAAAGAGACAGGAGGGGGCAAGAAAAGGATGTAATTTTGAAAAAACAATTGCAACTCAGATAAATTTCCAAGAATTTATTGCATCCTGCACCGAGCCAGATGTAGTTTTAGATTAAATCACTTCTGATATCTGAGAGTTTTCATGGGAAACACTAATCTCATGTGTTCCACAAAAACACAAAAATACTAAAAGTACAAAACGCAAAAATAGATAAATAAATAACAAATAAAGTAAAATGAACAAAAAATGGAAAATGCAAACTAAAGGTCCACATAAAACTTTCCTAATCAGAAAAATTACAAACTTGCAGCTTTATTAAGAAGGAATTTGGGTAAATTAAGGACCTTGATCTCCACCACGTTTCAAGTTTAACTCCCACGTTTCATGGGATTCTGAGAACTCAATTTTTACAATGTCTTAAACTTTATGTTGCATCAATCTTCACTAAAAAATACACTCTTTACTAGCTTTCTTCAGTTCATTGGCCCTAATGCCTCTTAATAATGAATGTTACTTGGCGCCATGGCTAAGCTGGAAAACTTCTAAGCTTGTGTGCAGAAAATTATAATAATTCAAAATAATAAGGGAAGTGAAAAGGACAAAAGAATCATATATTTTCAACAGTTCCAAAGCAGACAAAGCAGGAGTGACTATTGATGAACATCTGAAGAAGAAAGGAAGTAGTATCAGTTAGGCAACGAAAACCTGATTTAACGGTCTCTTCAATTAAGTGCCCAACCAATACCCACCTTCTCATTGTTTAAAGTTTTTCAACCATTTAAGCCGCAAAACAATGAATCCTATAAAAGAATCAAAGCAAGACCCAAACGGTTGCATAGAGCATACGAAATCTGTATAGATTTGACCCTAACTTGGTTGGCAACATAACATAGTGACGAAGTATTTTTAAAAAAAGAATTAACTTGTAACGGTATATTAGCCAGCTAAGATTGATTTTAAGGTAATCCTAGAAATCAACAATGATTTATGACATCCCGCAAAACTAATTGCAACTTCATCTTTGTTAGTGGGCCATAGTATTTCAGCAAAAACCATTACTCACAGTAATTATTTCGCCCTTCTCATGTTGTTAGTGGTTGGGGTGGTGGTTTCAATTGGCAAAGGAAGTTAAGGGAGGAATCAAGAATAGTTCCAACTCCAAAAATATGTCATCTCTGCCTAGCCTAAGTTCACACGGATGACAATTTCCAGCGGGAGTAAAGATATACTCACAATATATTTACACAAATAATTATTCCTTTATTGGACCAGCAAATCCAAGGAAACTGATCCCATCTTCAGTCTACTAAGCCCATCAATTACACATCTATAGTCTACACGACAAGAATAACAAACACAGCTGCCAATTAGTAATAACCTATAAATTCAAATCCACACCAAACCAAGCAACAGCACTATTCCAGGAAATACCTCAGGCGTATGAAATGCAAAACCAACCCAAGTCATAAAAGCATAACACTTTAAATCTGCTCTGACACTGAATCTAACAAAAACCTAAAGCAGCTACAAGCAACTGCCTCAAGCGCATGAAATGCAAAACCAACCCAAATCATAATAAAAGCAGAAAACTTTAAATCTACTCTGACATGGAATCTAACAAATACCTCAAGCAGCTACAAAACCCATACTCACCTACCGACAAAATAAAGAACCCATCAATATATACATAGATATAAATTGACAAGATTTAAATTGAGGAAGAAGATGAAGTACCTTTGAGAAGAATCGGCAGTTAGGGATTTTGGGTTCTACTGATAGCTGAGAAACGAGAAATGCGCCCTTGGAAGAATCCAATAGAAGCTTCTCTTTTTTATGTTCTGTAAAATTTGCATTGAAAGAAGCTTTGCAATTATTAAACAGCAGTTTACTCCAGACTGTAAAGACAAATTCGGTCAACTATAAAAGGTACTTAAAGTTCTTAAATTACGAAAAGGCCATCCCTTGGGCATTACATTTGTGCATGTCATGGCTGTTTCAATTACTGTAAATTTCAAAAATTTTTAAAAATTATTTATTTTTTATTTTATTATACTAAATTATAATTTATTTTATATGTTACCACTTTAAACAAATCTTATATTAATAAGTTTAAGTAAACTGCAGTAAAAAAATTTATTGTAGAGATTACAGTTAAAAAAATAAAAAAAAATTGAGATTGATTAGGCTTTAATGACAGATAATTTTTAATATTTTACATTAATTATATTTTAATCAAATTTTTTAAATTTTTATTTTTATTTTAAAAATAATTTTACTTAAGCCAATTAAAATTATTAAATTAAATATAAATAATCTTAACATTTACTTTTCACCTCCTACAGTAAAAATTTTTCACCGTAACCCGTAGAATCCCATATTAATCAGCCGCGCGTTACACGATGCGGCCACCGCCTACAATTTTCGAGGAAATGGCGTTTCACGTGTAGAAATGACAAATGTCTTTGTTACTATTTGACTGACATATCAAAAGACACAGGATAGATTATACTTATTTTAACCTTAAAGGGTGTTTAGTTGAGAAATATAAGACGAAATAAGTTAAAAGTTGACATGAACATTCAGGCACTTCGTCTTCGGATGGATAAAAACTTAAGCGACTGTTCGGACTAAAATTATACAGATATTAAGGGTGCGTTTGGAGTCAAAAAAAATCAAAAAAAACTAATGGATGGGATTGATGTGATGTAAAAATGATAGGTGGTAAAATATGATTGGAGAAATTTGAAAACTTTTGAAATTTTTTGAAGTTTTTTAGTTTTTTTTGAAGTTTCAAACGAGGCCTAAAAGTTATCAAGAGGTACAAATAATTATCAATTTTTTAATTTTTTCATCAAATTTTATCACATATTACTTTTATATTAATTTTTTGTACTTTTATTATATTTTTTAGTTATCCAAACAACCCCTAAAAAAAAATAAGAGTAATTGTCTTTTTACTCTCTATATTTAAGATAAAAATCATTTATACCTCTAAATTTTAAAAATCTACTTTTACGTCCTTTATATTTAGGATTAAAATGAAATGTTAAAAAAAATTGTCAAATATAACGTTTTTTTACTTTAAGTAAGTTTAGAATTTGTATTTATATCTCCTGTACTTTATGTTACCTATATTTATATCTCCTGATTTTATTTAGTTTTTAATGATATTTTTATTTTTTACTTAAAAATTTAACACCATTTACAATTTCATTTTAGCCCAAAATAAAAAGATACAAAAAAAAAATTTAATTTAAAAAATGTAAGTGATTTTCACCTCATATACAAAAGGTTAAAAGGTAATCATTCCAATAAAATAAAGTGACGAGAATGACAAAGTAAAAGTTGTTACCATTAAAACTTAGTTTATATTTTGTTAATTATTAACAAAATAACTTTCGTCTATTACTCTAAAATTTTAGATTATTTTTTCGTAATTAATTTCTATCAGCCTGTCTATTTGTAGATTCTTTTCCCCTACTTGATTTCTATCATCTTTGAATTCATCTCTATCTCTGTTTATCACTTAAAAAAAAAAATCTATTATCCTCTCTTTTTCTCTCTCCGAAAAAACATCTCACTTTCAAATTAATTGAGTAATAAGTCTCCCATTTTAAATATAAATTATTAACACGTCATTAAATTATAAAAATACATGACTTGTTTGTAATATTTTATATAATTTATCTGAAGCTTCCTTACCGATATGAACTTTTTTTAGATTAATGAAATTTTAATGCAATTGTGAAAAAAAAAATAAATTATACTATTAGAATTTAGATTCATGTTTAGTTATCACTATATTAATTGAAAACAAAAATTATTCACACATCATTTCATTAAAAATTATTATTTCTATTAAACTTTTTTCATGTAATCTTTTTAAATAATATTATGTTTTCTATACATAATACACATAATTATAGAAACTTTGAGACTTAGTTTGTTATAAAAATATTAGAAATGAAATTTTATTTAGTTTTTCAAAGATAAAAAAAATGTATTAAAATTTTTATATTGATAAAAAATAAAAAATATAAATCTTCCAAATAAGGGTCGTGTGATTTTAAGATAATGTTATTTTTTTAATAAATTTCAAAAATCACTTGAAGAACCCATTAATGAGAATAAAAAATAAGATAATTTTTTAAGAGAGATAAAAAAACAATGGGTTTACAGAGTTATTGATGTTTTTTAATAAAGAGAAAAATATAGCGATAAATGAATGAACATTAAAAAAGTTAATTGGGAGATGATGTTGATTTTTTTTTTTTTTTAAGATAATGATGAATAAATAAGGATAGAAGAAATTAATTTTGGAGACAAAATCTAGGTGTTTTTAAAGAAAAATAAAAGAGATACATATAAACAAATGAGGATGAAATAAATTAACTTGGGAGAGAGAATCTAACTGTAAGGAGGGTAATTTTGTCAATAAAAAAAGATTTAAGTTTTGTTATTAATAATTTTTACTCTAACGTTATCATCTCATAATAAAATAAAATAAGATAAAATAGTTGTGATGGGATAAATCATCTTATAGAATTATCAAATCATCTTATAGCAATGGATAATTCTATCCAATGGAAAGTCAGCCAAATTAGTGCGATAGTATGAGAAGTGGAAAATGACTAATAAATGGAGTTAATGTATCAATTTTTCTTTTTTTTTTTTTCTTTTTTTCTTATTTTTCTTTTTAAGGGGTAGTAGTTAGAGTATTTTTTTGGGGGGTCAAAATAACTCTATTTTAAAAATTAATTTTTCTATCAAACTCTCCCTCAAAAATAATTCTTAAATAATAATCTTGTGTCACAAGTGCAATTATTTTTTATTTTTTGATAATATTAAAATAACAGGATAATACAACTCAAATATTACACAAACCCCATCAATGTGAATATGAAGTTACTAATATAAATATACCAAACCGATAAGCTACGTACAAATACATTAACTAAAATTTACAAGATTTGATATGATTTTAAGGTAATTAATTATTTAAATTGTTCAATAAATTTTAATATATTTGTGTAAAAACAAGAATGAACACAATTCAACACGAATTATGAATCTAAATATATGATCAAGCACGAAGCTAAGGGTTCTAGGGTGAGGAAGGCCCCTTGATGGGGTCATGAAGCGAGCAATAAAAAACGTCACGAGAAGAGTAAAGTGAGCTGTGAGTAAGAAGGCAAAAAAAAAAAAGAAGAAATGGAGTGCACACACGTGACAGATGAGATGGCAACCCATGACGTGGTGACATAGCAAGGAAGTTGTAATACTAGATGAGAGAATGAGCAATTTAAGGATGATTTGAATAATGGGGGTTACCTTTAATTTAGGAAATTTGACTTTTGAATTTCAAAATTAAGAAGTTATGAGGGGCCTTAATTATTCTCTTTGGTTTAGAAAGTTTGAATTTTGAATTTCAAAATTAGGAATTATGAGGAGTCTTAATTGTTAGTTTTAATTAGTAAGTTTTATTTTTGAATTTGGATTTCAAAATTAGGAAGTTATGAGAGGTCTTAATTGTGGAAGTGAGTTTAGTAGCAACTAGAGTGATTTTGTACTTTGAATATGGGTTTTTTTTGTATTAAGAATTTATCTTGAAGTAAAAAAAAAAATGAAAACTTTTCATCTTTTGCAAAAACATAAGTGCTAACCTGAGTTAGTTCTTATTCTATCCATCAACGATCTGATTTTTTGTTACCCTGGAACAAACACCCAAGCACACTACTTTTGTCTTTTATTCGAACATACCAAAAGACGGGCTTCCATCATTGGTGCCTTCATTGTGAGGCATCCAACCCATGGAGAGGAAGCCATCGAAATTTCGAAGAAAGAAAAAGATCCTGGCTAAGAGACAACCAACATATAGGGAGTGAATTGAGACCTTAGAAGCAACCTTAAAGGCTCAAAACACCACTGCCAATGAAAGGCTTAGAAGGAGAGGCAATTCATCAAGTTGTTATAACTTTGGAGGAAAATAGGAAAAGGCGAAGACATGAAGAACCGAGAAGGAATAAGAGAAGAGCCGAGGGAGACTATAGCCCAAAAGGATCCGAGGGCTCTAGGAGGAGTCAGCACCTCCAAAGAATGGAGGATTTAAGCTCTTCTAATGGAGCATTTTCAAACCAAAAGGACAAATCAACCAAAGAAAGTGAGATAGTTGAAGAAGATCAAAGGGAAAGAAGAGGAAGATGTGAAAGAAGGCCAAGAAGAGGGGCTATCAAACCTAAGATGGACTTTCCAAAGTTCAATGGCAAGGATCCGAGCACATGGGTGAGGAGGGCTGAGCAATACTTTGAGCACAATCCTATGGATGGTTATGCAAAGGTGTCATATGCGTATTTCGTGGAAAGGGAGGCAAATCAATGGTTGTAATGGATGAGGAGGAACTATAGGACTCAAAGTGTCACACCCCAGATTTTCATAACCTGAATGCCCAGGGGTGACTTGGGATTTTTTTTTTTTTGAGTATAAAAATAAGATGATAATAACACACTGTCACACCCCAAAATTTTCCTCCAAATTAGGGTTGACCCGCAATAAAAATTTAAGGTATTCAAATCCTTTGTTTATCCCAAACAATATTTATAAGCCATTAGACTGAATCATTTGATGGGATTCAACTACAGGCATAAAATAAAGATAGAGAATAATATTACAGAGCTATCTAAGCGTCCCAACCACGCGATTAACATTTCATACCAAATAAAAGTAAACTAGGTCTAAACTTAATAATTACAATCATCCAACAATTGTTATTACAAACCACAATAATAAATAAAGTCTTCCAGTGCTGCGCAAAAAAAAAAGAATAACTCTTCTCGTGGAATATTGAAGAGAAATTAATCTCTTTCTAGCTCATATTCAGTATCCCTATACTTAATATCTTGAAAAAAAAATTCTCACAAGGGGTGAACTACTAAAGCCCAGTAATCAGAATCTCTTAAGTGCCTATATGCAGTGGTTGTAATGCTACACTATATTAGGTGACTCAATACAGTGAATGTGATTAAGTGGTATACTGTTCATGCAACAATTAATTTAATAGATCCCAACTGAATAATGTAAATTATATTCACAATGGTTTGATGAAACCGTTACTGTAACTACTATTTTACTTACAAGTAAAATAGTTAAATGTTGATATGTGTATCACAATGAAATCTGTATCGCAGTGGTGGAGATCTCATATTCAGATCTTCAAGGTCTTGGGATCAAATCTCATAGCGATACAGGTTTCGTGTATATATATATATATATATATATATATATTACATCTTTTTATAAAGTATTCATCTAAAGAAATTAAATATAATTAAATAATTCCAACACATCATTTATATATAAGCAAAGAGATTGCCAGTCATAGTAAAATCTGATAAAGGGGTTTAATCTAAATCTTCCTAAGGTAATCATACTTCTATCCTCATCTACCCCCAGCCTTGGGAACTAGTGACTTTACGGGCTTAGCATCCAATGCATTCCGATGATGTTACCCACCAAAAACATAACCGTCGCGATTGGCTACCTGACTGGCCAGGTCAGAAGGAAGCATCTCCGAAATAAAATGCATATGTTCCCATCTCCATCTAAAAGGCCATTTCTACCCACCCATCACCCCATTGCCAAAAAAAATTACTTCAGCACCAAGTGCCTTAATTTATTTTCACCCCTTGACATTTCAAGGGTACCTTGTATGTCAATCAGACATTTTTAACAACAACCGGCAATGTTTCCGGGTGATAAATCTTAAGTGGGATTATTCAGTCACATACAGTATACTTTAAGTATTTTATCTCAATTCAAAATTTAATAATGATTCACAATAAATTAAAGATTAAATATAACCACCAATATTATTATCACAAAGGTAGGTACTACATGTAAATTAACAAGTAGCAAGTAACTAGAATAATTTAGAATTCAAGTTAGTATTTTAGTTAATTCTTTGATAAGTTTGCCGAACTACCCTTGATAAGAATAAAATTATTTCTAATGTTATATTAATTAAGCCGAGGTTGGCAGCTTAGTGGGTGAGCGACCCTAATTGCGATTTGAAGTCACGAGTTCGAACCTCATTGGTTGCGATCTCGATTTTTGCCTCTTTTACCTTTTTATTTTATTATTTTATGGAATATAAAGATAATAAATAGCTCTTTAGACTTATATTTAATTTTAGAAAAATTAATAAGTTTTATTTTATTTGAATAAATTTCCAATCATCATCTTATTTATAACCAAACCCTTATCATAGGTTTTCGGCTTCAAGATATCCATAAATATCTATAGAATTATTCCAATATTTAGGAAGATATTAAATAAGTTTCATTAAATTCCTTTAATCATAAAAAATATAGTTATATAACTTGCTAGGTTGACAAAACAATGCCTAAAAGAATCAATTAAAATAAATCAAATTTATTTAAGGAAGACCAAATGAGGAAAAAATAAGTCCATTGTTTCATTTGGGCATTTTTATCAAATAGTAGGTTCTACTTAGCCATTTTAATTTGAATAAGTCATCAACTATCTATGATGAAACTGATTGTCTAAGTCAGTTATCATAAATATTAAAGTATCAAATAATATATAATATCAAGTTTAAAATAATTTCATATCAATTGGAAAATAATTAGGTAGCATCAACTTAATAGTCCACTTCAGTATTATATCAAATAGTATTAGTGTTTTACTATATCAGGCCTTGTGAACAAAATTATATATCAATAGAAATTATTAACATGACAATAATTAACAGAAGGTAATTGAAAATTTAAATAAATCTTTAAACATAATATTCTAAAAAAAAATCCAAACAAGCGTCAATTAAAGGCTAAGTAGAGACAATAGTTTAAAAGAAAATTCATATAAAATAGAGTAAAATTCCAATATCTATAAACTTTATATCTGTAGAAACTAGACTTCAAGACCTACAACGTGTTTTACACTTTTTAAAATTCTAAGGTCTAAAGGTACAAAAACAGCCTTGAATTCAGTTTATCCAGAAGATACAATTTTATATGTGCTTAGTATTTTGGGCATAACTTTTGACTCACAAATCGGATTGATGCAAATCTTTTTGGCTTGGAAAGAAAACTTAAAGGGCTATAACTTTTATGTTTTAGCTGAAGCCTAGTTCCACTATTTTAGGGGTCAGAAACATATTAGAAGTTACAAACAGAGAGCTGTCAGCATGCTGGGCTACATCAGTCAAAATTTCGGCTTCCCTACCCCCAATATACGGGTATTATTTTTTTATCACAATCAAATTTCATACTTCAAACCCAAAAAATGCTTTAGCTTCAAATTGAAGACATCAAATACATTTTATGAGATTCGTCATCCTACCTCAATGAAGATATTGGTGACCAAGTCTGAGAAGGAAAAATGAGTTGAGCTTTGAACACCACCCAATTGGAAAGTTCCAAGCCTTTCTTCTTCTTTCAAGCAACACCAAATCTCTAACCACACTAAATAATGATTTTTTTTCTCTCTTATTTTTTTTTCTATTTGAAGGCACACAATTTATAAGAAATCATGGGAGTGTAGAGAAAGTATCGGTGGAGAAAATAACTTCCACTTCCCATGCTTCAAAACAACTAAGGTAAGATCATGTATATATAATAGGTAGCATGATCCAAGAATCATGCTTGCTTTTTGACTATCTAACCATATCATTTAAGAGAGGTATTGGGGGAGATGTATGAAGGTGGCATGATCCAGGAATCATGCTAACTTTTTGACTAATTAAACAAAATGCTTTAAGTCTTTAAATCATGCTTGCTAAATTATTTGAAAGAAAGTTTTAAAGTCATCAATGTAGGGTTTTTTTTTTTATCTAATTAGCCAAATAATTTGAGAGATTGTGAGAGATGTATGGAAGAAAGGATGGATGGAAAATAAGGTTTACCGGAAAATTATTTAGAGCTACTATTCATGAGTCAACTCAATGAGTGATAAAGTGAATTGAAGTGAGTTGAGGTGAGTCTAAGAAAGGGTTGACCCATGGGTTCATGGGCTTGAATTAAACCAAATACATAATTGGGCTAGGAATTGTTTGGATAAAAGTTTAGAAATTCTACATTAAACTCTCATATAGGGTGAAATTAAATTTGAAAATCTTTCTAACAATTTTATCATTTAAAAAATTTTTAATGCTCAATTTTCTAGATTTTTACTATAATAAATATCACCACCACACTTAAGCAAATTAATTAAGAGAAAAAAAATTCAAGTTATTACACAAAGAATGGAGCTAAGATGGAAGAAGTTTGTTAAAGAGCTTATGAGGATATTTGGCCCAACAAATTATGTAGACTATCATGAGGCTCTTTGAAAGATCAAGCAAATGGGTTCTTTGAGAGAGTACCAAAAAGAGTTTGATCATTTATCTACAAGGACTCATGAATGGTCGGAGAGGGCTCTTACTGGGTCCTTTATTAGTGGCCTAAAGAGGGAACTAGCAGCGAAAGTGAAGCTCAAAAATCAAGGACCCTTATGCATGCTTTGGAGATGGCAAGAATTAAGGATGATCAACTCCAAGACTTAAGGAAAAGTACCTGGTTTGAGGTAAAGAAAACAACCCCATTTAGCTCTAAACTTGGAGCAAATAAGGGCTTCTCATTAGGAGGCCCTAGTGGAAGCACATCAAGAGGAAACAAGCCACTATCTGAGGGGGTAAGGAGACTTTCATGGGCTGAAATGCAATAATGAAAAAAGAAAGGACTTTGCTTCAATTGCAATGAAAGGTTCACACCGGGCCACAAATGCAAAGTGAAGCATATCTTTGTCATTGAGCCTATTTTTGAAGAGGAAGATCTAGAAGAAAAGGGCCATGGTGAAGCTTATGAGGAGAAGGAGGATGAATAAAATAAGGCTGAGCAAAGGGAGCCTCATATTTCTATTCATGCTTTGGCCGGGGTTGCGAGTCCAAGAACTATGAGGACTCAAGCTCATATTGGCAAAATAGAGGTAATAGTTCTCATGGATAATGGTTCATCTTTGAATTTTATCAATTCTAAGATAGCTAAAAATTTAAAATTGCGTTTGACTAACATTAATCCTTTTGAGGTCAAGGTGGCTAATAGGGATAAATTGGTTTGTAAGGAGGTGTATAAGGGAGTGAGTATGAAAACTCAAGGTATTGAAATATGGGCTAATTTATATTCTTTACCTATTGTGGGCTTAGATGTGATATTAGGTGTGCAATAGTTAGAGATGTTATGGAAGATAGTGTCGAATTATAAAAAAAAATGACCATGTAGTTCATGATAAGGGAAAAATGGGTTACTTTGAGAATGAATGGGAAGAGTGGAGGTAAGTTTATTAGGATGAGTGAGATGGAAAAAACCATGAGACATGGGGGGTAATGCTTTACCATTACAATTGCTTCCCAATCGAGTGCTTTTAGTAGTTGGGAAAAAGTTGAGAACGGAGATTCGGGTTTAGAGTTACAGGAGGAGACCCCTAAAGACTTGAAGGATCTCTTGCCAAGGTTTTCTAAGGTAATGGAAGAGCCTAAAACTTTGCCACCTTGAAGGGAGGTTGATCATCGAATTCCATTAAAAGAGGAAACTAGACCGATCAATGTGGTACTGTACTACTATGGTTACTATCAAAAAGCAGAAATTGAGAAGCAAGTTAATGAAATGTTGGCTAATGGACTCATTCGACCAAGCATTGGTCCTTTCTCAAGCCCAGTCCTTTTGGTAAAGAAGAAGGATGGCACATGGAGATTTTGCACTGACTATAGGGTTTTGAATGAGGCCACCATCAAGGATCAATTTCCCATTCCTACCATTGACGACATGTTGGATGAGCTTGGGGATTCTATGTACTTTACCAAGCTTGATCTAAGGGCCGGATATCACCAAGTGAGGGTACATGAAGGCGGCATCCACAATATGGCTTTTCGAACTCATAGTGGGCATTATAAATATTTGGTAATGCCATTTAGCCTTTACAATGCTCTATCAACTTTTTAATCATGTATACGAACCACATTTTCAAGCCTTACTTGAGGAGGTGTGTTTTACTTTTCTTTATGATATTCTTATCTACTCTAAGAATTAGGATGACTACTTGGAAAAGGTGATGAAGGTGTTGCTTGACAACTCATTTTTTATTTAGTTGTCTAAGTGTGCATTTGGCCAAAAGGAGTTGGAGTACTGATTACGCTTGAAAAGTGTAATCATTTTCTTAATTTCCTATTATTATTAATAAAGGTTTAGAGTTAATTCATTTAATTTAATAACATTTCAAGGTTTTTGCTTAATTTCTTTTTCTTATGCAACAAATGTGTTTAGAAGCAAGGAAAGAATCCAAAATTGACATCAAAGGCTTGGAGGGATGTAAGGAGGATTGGGAAGAGCTCGAAAAGGATGAAGATCAAGCAAGAAATGAAGGATAAGGTGCCCGAGTGCATTGAAACCTGAAGAGAAGCTGAAAGCAGCAGAAGAAAAGAGGCTACTGCCCCTTAGCGTCCCGACGCCGCAAGTCCGAGAAGTTTAGTTTTGGGGTTTTTCAGTTGTCTATATATACATACTTTGTACCCAACCTAAGGGGGGCGAACATACGACTTAGGGTTTATTTTTCTGAGAGTTTGTCTTTACTTTCTAAGAGTTTTCTTTAATTTTTGGATTGAAGATTTAGTTTCAAGCAAAGTTTTACGCAGCAGTTAATTGAAGTTCCAGATTTTATTCATCAATGGAGTTTGCTTTCTTTATCTCTTCTTTTACTTTCTGTTTTGTTTGTTCTGTTAACATGCTAGCATAGATTCGTTCTTGATTCAACCCATCAATGATGGGTGAATCTTTATTTGAATGTTAGATGTGATTGAATCCAAGCATACAACGTAAAAGTTGCATGTTTGGGTTCTTGTTTTTTTTTCTTTCTAAATCAGTTTTCAGATGTTTTCAAAACCTTTGAAAACTTATGTAGTTGATCATATTTCCTTGAAATCACTGATAACTACACATGATCATAATTTTCTTGATACTTTGAAAATAAATGAAATAGATTTAGATATATTTTTTGGTTTTCTTTTTCATTTGATCTTCAAAGCCTTCGAAAACATGTAATCTCGATCATATTTCCCTGATATCACTGATGACGTTACATGATTAAAACTTTCTTTATATTTTGAAATCAAATAAAAGAACTCTGGACCAAAGAATGTTTTCAAGATGAAATCTTTTCGGGTTTACTTTTCCTAAACGTGAGCTGTAAATTGAGATAAATTAATCACATCCATACATGAGAATAAGGTATTCACCCGAATTGGTAGGTTGAATCAAGATCTTTAATTATATTGCTTAGAATCTTAATTTAGTTCACTGTTTTATTTGAGTCCAATTTATTTTGAATCTTTTAATTGTTTCTTTAATATAGTTGTTTCCTCTCTCTTAAGCTTTTATTTCCAGCTGTGTTAGTTTAATTATTCGCACTTTAATTCATTGTCAAGTAGTTTATAATTTAAATCAAACTTTTCAAAATCAAAATTTCTTTTACTTTCATAGTTTCCAAAAAGAGAACAGTAGTTAGAAGAACTTAGAAATCTTAAGAGTCACTCATTTAGAGTTCCCTGTGGAGATGATCCTGAATTCACCAGGTAAAACTACACCGCATGCCCTTATACTTGGGGGTTATTTTCACTGCATATTTGCGAGGCGGTCAAGTACCTTGGGCATTTGATTTCAAATGAGGGGGTTAAGGTAAATCTTAAGAAGGTGAAAGCAATGGTGGCATGGCCTAAACCAAAGACCATCATCGAATTGAGGGGTTTTTAAGGCTTATCGGTCACTATCAGAAATTTGTCAAGAATAATGGGTCAATTGCAAAGTCACTCACAAGCATGATCAAGAAGAATAATTTTTTATGGAATAAAGAGGGACAAGAGGCCTTTGAAGCATTAAAGAAGACTATGACTACAACAGTCATATTAGTCATACCCAATTTTAAGAAAGAATTTGAAGTACACACGGCTGCAAACAATGTGAGGGTAGGTGTTGTTTTGACTAAAAAAGGGAAGCCTCTTGCATCCATTAGCAAGGCCCTAGAAAAGAAGGGCTGGAGTATTTATACATGGGAAATGCTCACTATATTGGAAGCCATAAGGGTGTGGAGACCTTATCTACTTAGAAGAAAGTTCTCAATTATGACCAACCAGCAGCCTTTAAAACACCTTTTAGAGCAAAGAATTACCACTCTAGACTAACAAAAGTAGGTATCTAAGTTGCTTGGATTTGAATTTAAAGTGGTGTATAAGCCGGATAAAGAAAATAAAGTAGCCAATACACTTTTTTTTTTTTTTTTTGAGAAAGGACACCTAAAAAATATATACTTCAAATTCTCTTGATTAACACTACAAAAATATTGATTATCTATAATAGATAGAATCTTATTCTTTGAGCAGTGGGCCTTAACCTTCTTATGGAAATAAGAAGTGTTATAATAATCTCCCATCTTGATTATGTTGTCCCTTGCTTTTTGTTTATAGAAAGCTTCCTCAGCAAGAACTAGCCGTGTGTAGGCCTTAAAGGCTTTGGCTTCTTGATTGATAAGATCTTGGCTAGGATTGAGCTGCACCTCTTTTTGTATTGCATCAAGTTCTTCTTTTGCCGCCAAGACTTTAGTGGAAAGACAACCAAAGCTTTTAGCATTGAAAGCTTTAAGGGCAAGCTTAAGAGATTTAAGCTTGGAACATAACTTGAACATTAGAGAGCCCCAGACATGCTCGGACCAGCTTGCCTCAACTACACCTACAAAGTCTTAGTGCTTTGTCCAATAGTTAAAAATTTGAATGGCTTCAACCCTGTTTTCATATTGGCTCGAATGCTTGTTACAACTGGACAATGATCTGAAATGCCTGGAGTAGGAAAGAAAGCTTCTGAATTGATATATAACTTCAGCCATTTTTCATTCACAAGTGCCCTATCCAATTTGCCGTAGATTCGAACCCCATCATGTTGCTTGTTGCTCCAAGTAAACTGACATCTTGAGTATCTAAGATCTACCACTTCCAAGGCTTCAAGGCACTCATTAAATTCATGGACGGCTTGCTTGTCAATACCCTTTCCTCATTTCTTCTCTTCTCCATGCCTTACCATATTAAAATCCCCCATAAGGATCCACGGTTTAGCATTATCCACCAAGTAGCCAATACACTTTCAATGCATGGTGATGGTGAGATCTTGGAGGCTATTTTGGGTCCTTCTTAGAGGATTTGGGACGAGATTAGGCAAAGTTTGAGGGCTGGCCTAAGGTGTAAAGAAGATATGGAGAGGCTAGAAAGGGGATGGAGAAGGAATAGTAAATTATGAAGTACAAGAGGAGCTCTTGAAATATAAGGGAAGGTGGCAGTGCCAAATGTAGAGGAGCTTAGAAAGAGGGTCATGAGCCATTTTCATGACTTTAAGGAGAGAGGACACTTAGAGATGGATAGGACTGGGGTGAGGGTGTCCAAATTATTCTATTGGGATGGCATGAAAGGATATATAAGGCGATATGTAAGGGAATGTGATACATGCCAAAAGGTGAAGAGTGATTGTAGCAAACCAAAAGGTTTGATGCAACCTTTGCCTATTCCTTCTAGCATTTAAGAGGATGTCACTATGGACTTTGTTAAGGGATTGCCACTCTCTAATGGTTGTGATGGAGTGCTTGTTGTGGCGGACCGCTTGACCAAGTATGCTCACTTTGTGGCTATGATGCATCCTTATACCACTAAGACCATTGCCAAGCTCTATGTGGACAATGTGATGAAACTACATGGCATACCAAGAAGCATAATCACTGATAGGGATCAAGTGCTTAACAACTTTTGGAAGGAATACTTCAAGATGCATGGTATGGAATTAGCAAAAAGTTCCACTTACCACCCCCAAATCGATGGGCAAACTGATGTAACTAAGCGGACCATTGAGCAATGTCTTAGGTGCTATGTGCACCAATATCCAAAGATGCAAGAGGAGCATCTATCTTGGGCAAAGTTTTAGTAAAATACCTCATACCACCATTCTATTAAAATGATGCCATTTGGAGCTCTCTGTGGGAGATCACCACCTCCATTAGTGGCTTATGAGATAGGGAGTTCATCTAATGAAACGGTAGACATGGAGTTTAGAGAAAGAGATGATGTTTCGAATGAGCTTAAGGAGAAGTTAGCAAGAGCTTAAAAGCAAATGAAAAAACACTTTGATAAGGGAAGGACTATGGAGACCTTTGAGCCGGAAGTTTCTTCCAAGGAAGCACAAGGCATTATCCAATGAGACTTTTAGTAAGCTAAGGGCTAAGCATTTTGGTCCTTATCAAGTTTTGGAGAGGTGTGGACAACTTGCCTACAAGCTAGATTTACTAACTGAAGTCCACATTCATCCTATTTTTCATGTCTCATAGCTAAGGAGGAAGGTTGGAAATTCAGGCAAGGTGGTGAATAACTTGCCTATGGTGGATAAAGAAGAAAGAGTTGATGTTCAATCGGAGAAACTTTTGGAGTATAGGCAAGTAAGGAAAAGAGGCTATTTGAAATTTGATCTGGTTCATACTCTGTTTCTTTATTTTTTTTTTCAAATTTACAGACAATTTATAATGGTTTTAACAAAATTTCTAGAAATCTAATGGACCTTGAAACACTTATAAACATGCTATAATTATGAGAATTTCAAATATAATACATCAGTATCAATATGCATAAAGATGAAGTCAGTCTAAACCTACATGCAAACCTTAACGATAGAAAGGAACATTCCTAGAACAAGCGAAAGGAACATTCCTAGAACTAGCAAGGCATAAACATATGTAACAAAATATATTTAGAATCCCTATCTCTTAAAGGCTAGGCCAAGAAATGATGGTGTAGAGTGATACAAGATGATACTCTCCTCTTCATCATCTTATTTTTCTTGCATTCTCAACTTCATTTTTTTTCTTCTTATTCTTATTTTCCTTTCCTCTTGGCTTTTTTTTTTTTTAACCTTCATAGAACACCAACACACATTTGTTCTTCTCTCAAGTGCTCTCAACACTCATCACACTAACACTCTAAAATTTTTAGCTCAAAAACTTGTCTGCTGTGTATCATTCTTTCTCTTCCCACTCATCCATGCAATGTATATATGTGTACAAGTGAAATAGCAAGCACAATTGCCACATGAAGCTTCCCTTGAACAGCCCAGCCCATTCCCTGAATGGCCAAACCCCAATCAACCCTCTATGGGTCCCTAATTTATCAGGAGGCTGGATTTAATCTATGAGTTTTGACTTAAGCCCACAACCTTTTTGAATCCTGGCTCCACTTCTGCCATGTGATGTACGACTCGTGAATATTACCAGGAATGATGGTGGTACTCTTATGTAAAAAAGAAGTAAATAGGATACTAAAATGAAATGAGTTTATGATTATGAAACTAAGTTTATATTGATTTGTTTGGGGTTAAGAGGTACTGAAATAGAGGGTACGTACCCATAAGTTAAGTATGTCTAAACCTGCGCCAGGGGTTAATTATCATGCCGGTACGTTAGTAATTTACATAATGCGTAAGGTTGGCATGCCTCAAAACTATGTGTGAGGAATAAATTTTTAGCCAATTGCAAAGAATGTGCGAGTACTTTCCAAGACTATATATGAGATTGTATGTCATCCTCGACTATGTGCATGAGGTTATCAGTTGGGCCAGATGTCAAGTTTTTGCATCAATCTTATAGAGTACCCAACCCAATTTACTGTTTTTTATTATAATAAAAAAAATTTGGCACACGCTGTGTGTGTGATTTTTATTAAAATAAAGTTATAAAAATTAATAAAAGTGATTTAAATGGTAAATAATAATAGATAACGGTATGTAAGTAAATAATAACTAATTAATTAGTATTTAAAGAAAAAACACAAAAGTTACAAAATAGTGGGTAGTTAAAGGGCATTTATGGAAAATAAAAAAATAAATGACTAAAATTACTAACTATGTGTTAGTTATAAAAAAATTATTTTTCAATACTATTAAAAATGTGGTAGTTATAAGTAGTTTGAGGGTATTATTGGAAGAAACAAAAAGGTTTCACCAAAATTAAGCTTCATAAATTTTAAAGTTTCATCTACTCCTAGTGTTTGCTTTATAATAGTATAGAAGATATTATTAAACTAATAATGATAATGTTATGACTGTAACATGATGAGATTATGTTTTGAAACAAATACATATATTTTTTATATAACATATGAGATCATCACAATTACGAAGTATGTCTTAATTATTTTGGTCTTTAAATCTTATGTGACAATCTTTGTTATATTAATACAAATTACCCATGCTAAAAGGTACAACGAGTGTAAAAGTATATATATTTAAAATTTTAAGTTTTATGCACATTAAAATTAAATTTTAATTTAAATGTTATTTGTTTAGAAATTTTTAAAGAAAATTAAAATTTAAATGTCACATTTTTTAAATAAAAAATATTAGTTGACTTTATTTAATAGTTATCTATACAATGTTTAATAAAATGTCTAAAAAAATATTAATTTAAAAATATTACAAATATTATCAGATTTTTAAAAAATTTATTTAAACAGTTCTATGAAAAGGTATTTAAAAATATGGGAAGAATGGAAGAGTATGTTTTCATGTGAATTAATTGAAAGGATAACATAAATGTAGAGAAAAATAAATAATTCTAGTCATTTAACAAATTCAACGGTTAAAAATATCCCAAATTTGAATTCTTGAACTTCCTTATTACATAGATATTATATAATGACACAAATAGTATAAAAATGCATGTATTTAAAGTTTTAAGTTTTATGCATATTAAAATTGGATTTTTAATTTAAATATTTTTTTGCTAAAAATTTTTTTAAGAAAACTAAATTTTTAAATATCACGTCTTTTAAACAAAAATTTAATTGACATTATCTAATAGGTATTCACACAACATTTAATAAATGTGTAAAAAATATTAATTTGAAAAATATTAAAATATCATCACATTTTTTAAAATTTTAATTAAAAAACTTTTATAAAAAAGAATTCAAAAAATATGGGAGAGCGCGAGGGTGTGTTTTCATTTGAAGTGACCAAAAAGACAATTAAATTGGAGAAAAAAAAGTAATTCTAACCCTTGAACAAATTCAATTGTTGAAAATATCTCAAATTTAAATTTTTGAGCTTCCTCATTATAAAGAGTGTAAAAGTGTTTGTATTTAATGCATATTAAAATTAAAATTTTAATTTAGATATTTATTTGTTAAGAAAATATTAAAGAAAATTAAAGTCTAAATATCACTTTTTGTTTTAAATAAAAAATTTTAGTTGATTTTACTTAATAACTATCCACACAATGTTTAATAAATGTGTAAAACATATTAATTAAACAATATTAATTTAAAAAATATTACATATATTATCACATTTTTAAAAAAATTACTTTAAAAATTTTTTATAAAAAAGGTTTTTCATATAAAATGATAGAAAAGACAACCAAGATAAAGAGAAAAATAAGTAATTTTGGGCATTGAACAAATTTGATGATTGAAAATACCTCAAACTCAAATTCTTGAACTTTCTTATAGTATAGATACTATTAAAAATTTAAGTTATTTGGGTAACCCCACTTTATTATGTCAAACTTTTTGTTTGCATAAAAAAATAAACAAATTTAATATATACTTAAAAATTTTAAAATTCTAATTCAACTCCTTATTCAGTGAGAATTTATTTCTCTCATTAATTGTAGGAAGGTAATTTGGCAACTAAATCAATTTATAAATTCTCACATTAATTGTAGGAAGGTAATTTAGCAATTAAATCAATATAAACTTAAAATGAAGCAAACATGGAGATGCTTTGATGAAGTTTTAATTACAAATTAAAAAAATTTTAAATAATAATATGACAATGATTTTTTTAAATCTTTATTTCACATGTGACAGAAGTAATGTTGCACTAGTAATTAATTTTTAGAGAGAGACATAGTGGCAGAGGGATAATTGTTCTTAAAAAATAATTGCTCATGTGTTACAAGAGTATCATATAAAGATAGATAGTTATTATTGAAAAAAGAATTGCTCATGTGACAGAAAAGTATTATATTGAACATTATTTTTGAGGAAGAGAGTGAGGTAGAGAATTATTTTTCGAAACAAGGTAGGGTGGCTATTGTCTTATCTTATGCGGGGATGAAGCAAGGATTTTATAGGAGGGGGGCCAAAAAATTTTTAGTAAAAATATTAATGTGCATCGAGCTTGATGGAATTCTTTGTTTGATCAAATAGATAAAGTCCTTTCTGAAGATGAAAAACAATCGAAATCGAAAAGGTAAAGATTTCTAAAATAAAAGGGAACACTAACTTTTTATCTGAATTTTACTTTTACTGGAATCAAAAATTTTCTTTAGTGTTATGTTGCAAAAAGAAATGATTTGTAAAGAGAGAAGGGAATAATGAAGTAAGAGAAAGTAAAAATGATGAAAATATACAATGTATAAGAGAGAATGTGAAAAAGTGATAATTAATGGCATAGGAAAAAGAAATTTCGTGATAGGGAGAGAGATATATATTTTTGGGTTTGCTTGTGCTTAATGGGACTAAGACTTTCCACTTAAAAGGGGGGCCAAACTATTAATGAAGTATTTACTTTTATTAGATATAGCGCACATATACGGACAAAATATTGAAATTAAGGGGGTGATGGAAACTCGTCTTTTGGTATGTTCAAATAAAAGACGAAGCAGTGTGTTTAGGTGTGATTTTCAAGGCAACAAAAAAATTGGATCGTTGATGTATAGAATAAGGACTAACTCAGGTTAGCACTTATGTTCTTGCAAAAGATAAAAAGTTGAGCAAAACTCTAGAGAGTTTTCATTTTTTTTTTTATTTCAAGATAAATTCTCAGTACAAAAAACACATATTTAAAGATACAAAATCAACCTAATTGCTATTAAAATCACTCCCACAATTAAAACCCCTCATAATTTCCTAATTTGGAAATTCAAATTCAAAAATAAAACTAACTAAATTAGAACTAACAATTAAGACCTCCTATAATTCCTAATTTTGAAATTCAAAATTCAGACTTCATAAATTAAAGATAACGATTAAGGCCCCTCATAACTTCTTAATTTTGAAATTCAAAAATCGAACTTCCTAAATTAAAGTTAACCCCCATTATTCAAATCGTCCTTAAATTGTTCCCTCTTTCATCCATTATTGCAACTTTCTTGCTGCGCCGTCACGTCATGGGTTACCATGTCATTTGCCACATGTGTGTACTCCATTACTTCTTCTCTTACCTTCCTGGTTACATGTCACTTTGCCTTTCTTGTAGCGTTTCTTATTGCTCTCCTTATGTCCCCATCATTCGTTTCCCCTTCAAGAACGACCTTATCCTTAAGGTCAAGATGAAAAATAGAGTATGATTTAAACGTATTTTAAGTTTTTTGATCATTAATGTTTGAACGACTATCTGTATGGTCCTTGTGTACAAATAACTGTTTGAACCTGTGTACGTATGGATATCTGTATGAACGCGTGTTTAGATAACTCTGTTTCTCCTACATATTACTTGTCTATTTGAGTTCAATTTGAAGTGCATTGCTATGTTTTGATAAACTATTGTGGAATTTTAAGACATATTTTCATGATGATGAGATAAAATGAGAAAATACTGATGTGTCATGTGTTGGACTACAATGTCCTACTACTGTGATGTGTTAGATTGCGATGTCCTACTATTATGGTGTGCATTAGATTGCAATGTCCTTCTATTGTTGTGTGAGTTGTGATGATGAGACGAGAAAATGGTGGTTGTATATAAATTATTTTCATGTTAATGTTGTTGATAATGATGTTTACAGATGGTTGAGACAGACAATTTATTTTTTTTCTCTTTATTATATTGTTGATGTTAAGATGTTATTAAATCAATGTAATATTTTAGCTATATTACATATGAGATGCGTAATCATGATTAGTGGCGTGTATGCGCAATCATGATTAGTGGCGTGATAGAACATATTGTATATTATGTGTTGCATAGTAAACACATATTTATAGTGCTCACTCCTATATAGATTTTTATTACAGGTTTCGAGACAAGACTACCTACAAAACTTATCGGTTGGGAGACCTAGTTCTTTTGTTTTTACTTCGTATTACTTTTACATTTTTTAATTCTTTTAGTCTCTTAATGAAATATATTGTACGTACACGTATCGTGTTTAATGGGGTTGTATTGGACCAGGTTAGACCCTGTTTGGTTTTTTCTTTTTTTTTTTTTTAATAGCACTGCACCCAACTGAGGCTGAGGCTTTGTTATATATTCTTGTAACTATCTATTTTGTCTTTATTTTTGCTCCAATTGTGGTTTGACTCTTATTGGAACATGGTTTTGTAGTTTGAATATGTGATTGCATGTGTTTTACCTCGCGTCCTCATGTTACAGAATTTAGGGTGTGACAACCTAGGCTTATTCACTCCACCCCCACTATTTAGTCCACCTCGGCCACACGAGGTGACGTCATCTTAAGCTAATAACAAATATATTGTGTCCCAAAAATCACGCTGTAAAATAAGAAAAAGATGATCACTAGTAACAGAGAATATTTCTATGATAAAGGAATATTTATCTTCTGCCACTTTTATTAATGAGATGAGACAATTCATTTTGGGTTAGCTCAAACCCCCACAAACTCTCTCTTTTCTCTCATTTTTTCTTTGCTAAATGCCATCACTAGTGAGAAAATTTATCCGGTACGACCATGATCAGACGATTTAGATTAAGTCCAAGAAAGAAAGTCTCACCCTCTTCTCGGAGAGTTGGATTGAAGGAAAAAGATGCACCAAGCTAAAGATAGAAAGTCATACTTAACTCTCTTGCGGAAATAAAATAATCCTATCACTTAGATTAAAATTTTGTATGATCCTATTATTTCATATATTCTCAGTTCTAATAATAGGTATCCTTTTAGCACTAGTAAGAGCTTAGTATCTTTTTAAAGATCCATTTGAAACTCCATAAAGCACAATAAATCTCTATAAAATTTTAATTTTTTTATACACTAGACTAATTATGAGAATGTTACGTGTGTCAATTTATATTAACTTTTTACACTTCAAGGGTGAACTAAAGTATTTTATTTACACAGTTCGACCTAACTTTTATCTATTAATCAAATTTTAGTTTTTCGTAAAATTGCATCGAAGAGGCCTCAGCTGACAAATATGTGTCAGTGGAAGTAACCTAGAGCGAAGAAAAAGAAGTCCTAAATACGTGGAAGTGTAATTTTTTTTTTATCGTTCATTTAATATAAGAGATAAAACAAAACAACCATATAAAATTCTTACATTATTTGAATTAGGGGCAGAGCCACCCTAGCTATGAGCTGCAGTGGGCTCTAGACCAATGCAAAAAAAAATTAAAAAAAATTACTGAGTAAATTTTGGACAAAAAAATTAACTTAATCCATTCTTTGAACAAGTCAACCCATCCCTTAAACAATCTAATATCAGTCAATAGTCTATGAGATTTTTACTTTATTGAGTTTTATTTTAATTTTGACTTACAGCGCAGGATATTCCACAATCCTAACTCCGCCATTCATTTGGATGACACCAATCAATTTAATTCGACCTCACAAAAGCAGTAGTGGGAAGCTCTTTTTGTCAATTTTGACAGTGGGGGATGTAACAATCCATTAATGGACCATCTTAAAGTAGCCATATCTGAAAAGGATATATATGGGATCTTCCCAACAACTCTTGGAATTATAAATTCTCCAGCAGCCAAAGTAGACGAGCTCACAATTTGGAACATAATATAATATTCATAGACAGTAAAATTCGGGTAAGTGTTGATTTTTAATCGCAAGGCAGTCAGCCCTTGGATAGGTGAATGCGCACCAATTTTAATTGTGAGATAGAGAGAAGTGCACTCTTATTTAAATTAGTTCTCAATCAGTTATAATTTGATTCGATCCTATTTTAACGCGACCGAATAAAGGGGAAAATAAAAATTTGACAAAGTTTAGATGGGGGCAAAATAAAATTTTTTAATCAGTCCTGATTAGATTTAAAATTATAAAATTATTTTTACTAATCTCACTTTTATTTGTTTAGAAATTGAAATGTTTGAACTAGAATCTTAATTTTCACTATTTTAATAATAAATAAATTTATTTGTACTCTACAATTAGATTCTAACACTTCATTTTATTTTTCATTAAATAAAATTACACCATTACTCTCTTTTTCATATATTTTATTTGATGAGAAGAAAAAGAATAATGGTATAATTTTATTTAATGAATTAAAAAAATAAAATGAAGTACAAGAATTGTATTGTGGAGGGCAAATAGGCACTTTCTTTGTTAATTTTTATATTGGTATATATTTTATTTTTTATATTTTATTCTTTGAGTTAATAATTAATTTGATTATATATTATTTATTATCTAATTTTTTAAATAAAATAATAAACTATTATTGATCCTAAAGAGGTTGCGTAGGCTTAGGTTGAGTTTGGAAAGAAAAAAAGTTAATTTTTTTTTGGTAGCTTGCTACTAATTAGCCACTAAAAAATTAGTTTTTTTTTTTTTTTTTTAGAAAGAAAAAAAGTTGACTTTTTAGTACTTAACTTTTTAATGTTTTGTTAATTTAATATTTTTATCCTTTAATGTTTAAAAAAAATATAAAAATATAAGAGAATAAATTTAATTATTTTAAAAAAAACCAAAAACATATAGTGGCTGATAGTTAAACTACGAGATTATTTTGCAAAACGTAGGCTTAGGAAAAAAAATCCCAGCCGCAATACCTGCCCTTTCTCATCCCTATCTATAGGAAATGGAGGGATCACGCAATTGCGATTGCATTTAGCCTTTTTCACGCACTAATACAAAGAGATGATATCGTGCGATAAGATTTACTATATTTACAGTAGGGTGGCAAAATGAGTGGGTTGGTGACAGATTTAAATGAATTGAATATTAAATGAGTGTAATTCAAACACGTTCATTTAAATAGCGGATTAAATACGGTTTAATATAAATTCATAAATCCGTATCCAATCCATTTAGACTCAACTTATTTTTTTTAAAAAAAATTAAATTTATTTTAATTAATGTGTGTATGTATACATATAAATAGATCAATATTGTTTTGATCCATCCATCTATCTATTTTTTTTGAAAAAGTAAATAAATAAATATATTAAAAAATAAATACAAAATAATAGCAACACTTCATCAATTTTAGGTATTAATTGGGCCCATAGTTTTCATAAACAATTATTCAATAATAAACGCTTGGAACATATCATGACAAAAGTTAAATGTAATTTTAGGTATTAATTGGGCCCATAGTTTTCATAAACAATTATTCAATAATAAACGCTTGGAATATATCATGTCACGCCCTGAGTTTCACAACCCGAGTATTTGAACAAAAGAATACATAACACAACATTAAATAACATTTCTTGTCCCACATCAAAGCCATAAACCCACACTATAGAGCAATGAATATAAAAATAATTAAAACTAAACGTTAAATTTAAATAAATACCTTAGTCAAAGTCAACCAGGCAATAAGCTCCAAAGGCTAAGTCCAAATATTCTCTCAAAGCTAGATAAAATAATTCATAATAACCTAACAAACAGAGACTTATTACAATTCACTAAAAACCATTCTCTAAATAGAATTCTAATGAAATTAAATAAAAACAAATAAATAAATTGCTAATTTCCATGGTGAGTAGGTCCAGCGCGTGACTCAAAATCATTACCTACATCGCAAGCTGTAAAAGATTTAGCACTAATACCACGTGTGCTCGGAACCCTAATAATAATATAATAAATACAGTATGTCCTAACATACTACTAAGTGAAACAAACACGCACAAGTAGTAATTACAAACAAAAACTTAAATTTATTCATTTATCTCTCTTCATTACAATTTATTTGTGTTTCTACACCACACAACACATCAAAGAAAAATAATTTAATTTCAAGGTACTGCTACTTGGTTGTCTCGTAGAAACAAGACCCGACCAATATACATCATTCATTGATGTCTGCTTGGTTGTCCCGTAGAAACAGGACCCAACCAATATACACCATCCTTTGGTGTCTGCTTCCTAGGCCGAAGCCTTAGGAATATAATAAGCCACCCTTAGGCATCTGCATCGTTCGTAGGTTACTAGCCTACTGGGCTCGATTACCACCCCCGCGCGGGTTTCGGGACTCTCAACCCTTAGGTACGTATACCTGATATTTTCAGTACCCCTCAATCCAAACAAAAACACATCAAATTTCACTTTAAATCTATAGTAAATAAATTGGTCTTTTTATTCCAAAGCTTAAATTATATAAATATATATATATATATATATATATATATATATATTATGAATAAATCATGTATTCCACAAAACACTATCAATCACACCATCAATACTCATCAAACAAATCAATTGTTATTACACTCAAGCAATTCAAACTAGATGATCCGGACTAGTAACCGTTAATCTTTTTAATTTTTTGCAAGGAATTAATGCATTAAATACTCTTAATCAAATAAACCATGTGTCCTGGAAACAATACTGATTTAGCACCAAATATATATATATATATATATATAATAAAGCTTGTGTCTTATTTACATGTAAAGACAAAATCAAATAATTCACTTTTCTTACACAAAAGTAAAATGTACTATGCATGTATCAAAAGTTCTCTGCAAGGCATATGGCCATTTAGGATGCACGAATTCCAAAGGAAAAAAATGTTTTATAAGTACCAATTTTAAATCAAATCACATGAGAGCTTAAATTTTCAATGGATCACTTTTATATATTTAAACCCAAATTGTTAACCGGCGAATTTACTCTGTGAAGAAATAAATCAATATATTGATATTATGTACATCTATACATACATATACATATACATAGCATTAGAAGGGCCGCCCCTTACCTATTAAATCCGACAAATTAACTTCTTTGTCTTCCCTGTTTCAGCGCCGTGCCTCTTCTTTCTCCTTTCTCTCTCGGTCTTTCTTCCACTCTCTTAGGATTTTTTTTTCAAAATAATTATAGCATTATATATATAAAATAGCAGAATTTTTTTTTTATCTTTAACAAATTTAATTAATTTCCTACTCCCCATATGATTAGGAAAATTACACCTTTTCCCTAAAATTTTAAAATCTTTTCAAATATAACCCAAAATTAATCTTTTTAAATATAATTAAAAATAACAAAATTTTCAAATTATTAAATTTAAATAGCAAACTAAATTTATCAAATAAAAAATCCAAATTAAAAAAAATCTGGGTTATTACATCCTACCCCCCTTACAAAAAATTTCGTCCTCGAAATTTAGGAGGTAAAGAAAAGAAAATTAAAAAAATAACTTTGGATACCTACTCCGCATATCTGCCTCTCGCTCCCAAGTCGACTCCTCAATACCACGATGCTTTCATAACACTCTAACTAAGGGAATAGTCTTCCCTCGAAGCATTTGCTCCTTAGAGTCCAAAATTTCCACCGGTTTCACCTCATATGTCACATCTGAGTCAACATCAAGCTCAGTCCAATCTAATACATGTGAAGGGTTCGGGTTATATTTTCTAAGCATACACATGTGAAACACCTCATGAACTCCTGAAAGCTGCGGTGGCAAAGCAAGACGGTAAGCTACCTCTCCAACCCTAGCCAAAACTTCAAATGGCCCAATATATCTCGGGGACAACTTCCCTCTGCGCCCAAAACGAAACTGACCCTTCCGTGGTGAAACCTTTAAGAACACATGGTCCCCTGGCTCAAACTCTAATGATCTTCACCTTTTATCAGCATAGCTCTTTTGATGGCTTTTTGCTGTCTCTAGTCTCTATCGAATTAGTTTGACCTTCTCAGTAGTCTCTTGCACAAACTCAGGCCCAACAATTGCAGTTTCTCCAACCTCAGCCCAACAAATAGGAGATCTGCATGGTCTACCATACAAAGCTTCAAAAGGAGCCATCCCAATGCTCGACTGGTAGCTATTATTATACGCAAATTCAATCAAAGGAAGATGGTTCTCCCAACTGCCACGAAAATCAAGCACACATGCCCTGAGCATATCCTCCAAGATCTGAATTGTACGTTCTGACTGTCCATCAGTCTGAGGATGAAAGGCAGTACTAAACAACAATTCTGTCCCCATGGCCACCTGGAGGCTCTGCCAAAACCGAGAAGCAAAACACGGATCCCTGTCCGAGACAATGGATACAGGAGCTCCATGAAACCTCACAATTTCCTTGACATATAATTTAGCCAAGACATCCATTGAGTACCGAATTGGCAAGAAGTGAGCCGACTTTGTCAACCTATCCACTATCACCTAAATAGTATCATGGCCCTTCAGTGATCTCGGTAAGCTAGAAACAAAATCCATTGTAATGTTCTCCCACTTCCACTCTGACACTGGCAAAGGCTGTAAGAGACCCGCTGGTTTCTGGTGCTCCGCCTTAACTTGCTGATAAGTAAGGCACCTACTCACAAACTCTGCCACATCCTTCTTCATACCTGCCCAAAAGAACTGACGGCGCAGGTCGTGATACATCTTAGTACCTCCAGGATGTACTGCAAATTTAGAGTGATGGTATTCCTTTAAAACTATATCTCGAGTAGAGATGGGCATGAAAAGTCTCCCCAAATACCTCAAACCGTTATCGTCACCAATCACCCATTCTGGTATCTCATCAGGACTCAACAACTTAGCTCGAATCGCCTCACATTCAACATCAATTCCCTGAGCTTCTATCACACGACTCAATAGAATTGGCTGAGTAGCTATGGCACACAAAATAGCATGACCTTCATCTTCCTGCAACTCCAAATCAAACTCACTAAGGCTTTTCATCATTTCCCACTTTTGCACGAAAAGACCTGCTAAAGTACCCCGAGTCTTTCGACTAAGTGCGTCAGCAACCACATTTGCCTTACCAGGGTGATACTAAAGCTCAAAATCGTAGTCTTCCATGTACTCCATCCATCTCCTCTGCCTCAAATTTAGATCCTTCTGAGTGAAAAGATACTTCAAACTCTTGTGGTCAGAAAACACCTCAAATTTCTCACCATACAAATAGTGTCTCCAGCTTTTCAGAGCAAAGATAATTGCTGCCAACTCCAAATCATGCACTGGGTAGTTACGCTCGTGAGTCGTCAACTGCCTAGACCCATAAGCTACTACTCTGTTACCCTGCATCAGCACACAGCCTAAACCTTCTTTGGATGCGTCATAATAAACTAAATAACCCAATCCTCTCTCAGGAATCACAAGCACTGGTGCAGTAGTTAGCATCTTCTTTAACTCCTGAAAAGATTGTTCACACTTCTCATCCCAAATAAACTTGACCCCTTTTCGAGTCAGCCTAGTCATCGGCCCAGCTAACCTCGAGAAATCACGGACAAATCTTCGGTAATACCCTGCCAAACTCAGAAAACTCCGAATCTCAAAAACTATCTTCAGTCTTTGTCAATCCATAACTGCCTCAACCTTGGATGGATCAACTGCAACTCCCTCCTCAGAAATAACATGCCCCAGAAATTTCACTTCTTTGAGCCAGAACTCACACTTGCTCAATTTAGCATGGAGCTGGTGATCTCTCAGGGTCTGAAGTACAACTCTTAGATGCTCCTCGTATTCCCCTTCTGACCAAGAATAAACTAGAATGTTATCAATAAACACGACAACAAACTTGTCTAAATATCTACTGAACACCCGGTTTATCAAGTCCATGAACACGGCAGAAGCATTGGTCAGCCCAAATGGCATTACCAAGAACTCGTAGTGCCCATATCGAGTCCTAAATGCCGTCTTAGAAGTGTCCTCCTGCTTCATCCTCAACTGGTGGTAACCAGATCTCAAATCAATCTTTGAGAAAATGACCGAACCCTTCAGTTGGTTGAACAGATCGTCAATCCTCGGTAGAGGATACCGATTCTTGATCGTGACCCGATTCAACCTTCGGTAATCTATACACATCCTGAGAGTTCCATCATTTTTAGCTGCAAATAGTGCTGGTGCACCCCAAGGTGAAGTGCTAGGGCAGATAAATCCCTTAGAGCTCAACTCCTCTATCTGGGATCTTAACTCCACCAACTCTACAGGTGCCAATCTATACGGGGCTATAGAAATTGGTTCTGTGCCAGGTATCAGATCAATTCCAAATTCAACCTCCCGTTCAGGTGGTAATCCAGCTACTTCTGAAAACACTTCTGAAAATTCACAAACAACTCGTGGTAACTCAATTTTGTCACCCTCCTCGTCCTCTAAAGCCATACAAGCAAACAAACTGCACAAGTCTACTCGTCCCTGCCCATTGAGGGAAGGCAAGAGTTGCGGACTACAACGATCACTAGAAAATCGTATCTGATCTCCCTCTGTAGTAAATAAGGTCACTCGACTCTTAGCACAATCTATCATCGTCCGAAAGACTGACAGCCAGTTCATGCCAAGAATCACATCAAAGCTTCCCATGTCTATCACAATCAGGTCAAAAACTGATAAGTGCTCCCGTCCTGAAGTCTCATCCCTAATAGTGATCTCACAATTCTTACAAACTCGATTCAACACAGAATGACCTCCAATCAGTGTTTCAATGTGCAATGGTGGAATTAACTCGTCCACAGATAAATTCAATGTAGACATAAACGATGCAGTAATAAATGAATGAGACGCTCCTATGTCTACAAGAACTGTGGATTTAGTAGCATAAATGAGAAAGGTACCTCTCGTCACTATAGGCTCTGCACGTCCATCATCTGGGCCACAGTGAAAACTCATCCCTGAACTGGTGTCATTTGTGGTCTACCCCCTTTTGTCCCTGCTGGGATCCACCCTGAACTCCTTGATGCTACTGAATACCACTTGGAACACCCATCTGATACTGCGGTAGCCCACCTTGAGTACCTCTCTGAAAACGAGTCTGCACTGATTGTGACCCTGCTGGCATGCTACTCTGTACTGACTGAGCTGGCTGTGGAGGTCTCATAATACTTCCATTACCTTGCCTCTGCGGACAACGCCTCTGCACATGACCTGGTAGGCCACACGTGTAACAAGTCTTTACCTCGGCCCTATTTTCAGATCCACCTGACACACCTTTGTAAGGATAATTAAACTGACGATACCCAGGCTGTCTGCAATTATGACAAATAATAGGACTCTGTGCAGAAACTCCAGTTGCCGTTGACTTACTTGGGATCATACTCCCATGCTGAAATTGCTGAGACTGTGCCCCATGTAAATTCTCTCTCTGCCTTTTGGTGGGTCTGTTCTCCTGGTGCTGAGTCATTCCTTGCCTGGCTTCATTCTGTGCCCTAGTATCTGTCAAATTCTTCTCCACTGCCATTGCTTGATCAACCAAGGTCTCATATTCATTAAGCCCTAAAGGCACTATCCGATCTCTGACAGCAGGCCTCAATCCCTTCTCAAATCGTTTACACTTAGTGCGTTCAGTGGACACCAACTCTTTAGCATATTTGGCCAACGAGGTAAATTTACGCCCATACTCCAGCACAGTAATTGGCCCTTGAGTCAAATTTAGAAATTCATCAAGTTTAGCATCTCTCAGAGACTGTAGGAAGAAGTAGTCTCTGAAACGCTCCTTAAAATCCTCCCAAGTAAGTGCAGACGCCCCACGAGATCCCTTCACGGTACTCCACCAATCCGCTGCAGCACCTTCCAACTGAAAAACAGCAAGCAGAACTCTGGTCTTGTCTTCATTTAACTGCATCACTTCAAATATTTTCTCATTCTCGTGTAAAAACTTCTCAACCTCTTCAGTGTCTGCTATGCCAGAGTAAGTAGGAGGTTTCATTCTCCTAAACTTCTCATACGGAGCTGTAGGCTGACTCGCTTGCATTCCTCCAGCAAACATTACAGCCATTTGTTGCATCCACATCTGTGGGTCCACCATTCCTGGCTGCGGCACACTTGGTGCTTCGAATTGCACCTCAGCCCCATGAGGTACCCCTAATGGAACCTCTACTCCAACCCCAACATATGACCCCTGCTCTTGTGACACTCCCGCAGCAATGGGAACATCATCTACTGGAACTTCATGACCCTGCCTAGCCTGAATCCCTCGGCCTCGGCCTCTGCCACGACCACGACCTTGGCCCCTGCCTCTACCTCTAGCACCTGGAGCTACACGTGGCGGCATTTCTCTAAAAATTCACAAAAAATATACTAAGGTTAACACCTCCTGAACAATCTAAGTCCAACAAAATATCAAATTCACGTATCACAACAAAATAAACTAGCATATAAGCACATAGTACTTAGAAAAATAAAAGGACCACCATCCCTAGGTATTCTAAACCTAGGCTCTGATACCAAGTTGTCACACCCCGAGTTTCACAACTCGAGTATGTGAACAAAAGAACACATAACACAACATTAAATAACATTCCCTGTCCCACATCAGAGCCATAAACCCACACTATAGAGCAATGAATATAAAAATAATTAAAACTAAACTTTAAATTTAAATAAATGCCTTAGTCAAAGTCAACCAGGCAATAAGCTCCAAAGGCTAAGTCCAAATATTCTCTCAAAGCTAGATAAAATAATTCATAATAACCTCACAAACAGAGGCTTATTACAATTCACTAAAAACCATTCTCTAAATAAAATTCTAATGAAATTAAATAAAAACAAATAAATAAATTACTAATTTCCATGGTGAGTAGGTCCAGCGCGTGACTCAAAATCATTACCTACATCGCAAGCTGTAAAAGATTTAGCACTAATACCACGTGTGCTCGGAACCCTAATAATAATATAATAAATGCAGTATGTCCTAGCATGCTACTAAGTGAAACAAACATGCACAAGTAATAATTTCAAACAAGAACTTAAATTTATTCATTTATCTCTCTTCATTACAATTTATTTGTGTTTCTACACCACACAACACATCAAAGAAAAATAATTTAATTTCAAGGTACTGCTACTTGGTTGTCTCGTAGAAACAAGACCCGACCAATATACATCATTCATTGATGTCTGCTTGGTTGTCCCGTAGAAACAGGACCCAACCAATATACACCATCCTTCGGTGTCTGCTTCCTAGGCCGAAGCCTTAGGAATATAATAAGCCACCCTTAGGCATCTGCATCGTTCGTAGGTTACTAGCCTACTGGACTCGATTACCACCCCTGCGCGGGTTTCGGGACTCTCAACCCTTAGGTACGTATACCCGATATTTTCAGTACCCCTCAATCCAAGCAAAAACACATCAAATTTCACTTTAAATCTATAGTAAATAAATTGGTCTTTTTATTCCAAAGCTTAAATTATATAAATATATATATATATATATATATTATGAATAAATCATGTATTCCACAAAACACTATCAATCACACCATCAATACTCATCAAACAAATCAATTGTTATTACACTCAAGCAATTCAAACTAGATGATCCGGACTAGTACCCGTTAATCTTTTTAATTTTTTGCAAGGAATTAATGCATTAAATACTCTTAATCAAATAAACCATGTGTCCTGGAAACAATACTGATTTAGCACCAAATATATATATATATATATATAATAAAGCTTGTGTCTTATTTACATGTAAAGACAAAATCAAATAATTCACTTTTCTTACACAAAAGTAAAACGTACTATGCATGTATCAAAAGTTCTCTGCAAGGCATATGGCCATTTAGGATGCACGAATTCCAAAGGAAAAAAATGTTTTATAAGTACCAATTTTAAATCAAATCACATGAGAGCTTAAATTTTCAATGGATCACTTTTATATATTTAAACCCAAATTGTTAACCGGCGAATTTACTCTGTGAAGAAATAAATCAATATATTGATATTATGTACATCTATACATACATATACATATACATAGCATTAGAAGGGCCGCCCCTTACCTATTAAATCCGACAAATTAACTTCTTTGTCTTCCCTGTTTCAGCGCCGTGCCTCTTCTTTCTCCTTTCTCTCTCGGTCTTTCTTCCACTCTCTTAGGATTTTTTTTTTTCAAAATAATTATAGCATTATATATATAAAATAGCAGAATTTTTTTTTTATCTTTAACAAATTTAATTAATTTCCTACTCCCCATATGATTAGGAAAATTACACCTTTTCCCTAAAATTTTAAAATCTTTTCAAATATAACCCAAAATTAATCTTTTTAAATATAATTAAAAATAACAAAATTTTCAAATTATTAAATTTAAATAGCAAACTAAATTTATCAAATAAAAAATCCAAATTAAAAAAAATCTGGATTATTACATATCATGACAAAAAGTTAAATGTATTAGTCAAGCAATTATAAATCCAGTAACACAAGTTATAAATATTAAATTGTAAATACAGTAAAACAAGTTATAAATATTATGTTAATATTGTTGAGAAAAATTGATTTACTTATTTTACATTTTATAAAAATATATAACAAAATAAATAACATGTTACTTTTGTGAATTTGAATAAGGGTTAAAAAAACATTAAGAATTTTGTTCTTATTTTTTTTACAAGGATTAGTAAAAAAAATAAAATAAAATCCAAACAAAAAAAATTAAAAATTAAAAATCTTAGGTACCATCCAAAGTATTTTAGTATAATTTAAAAAATCCTAGTATGAAACGAAAAAATTTCTATACCTGGTGCACACTGATAATTTTCAATACAAAATATATATTGCACGGTACCAAATTTCACTCAATACAAAATAAATCGATAGGTGTAAAGTGATACTCATTACATGATAATAAATTGATTCACATTGACATTTTTATTTCGAATTTTTTTCAAAAAAAAAAAAATAGTTTTAGGTATCTTTAAATATATAAATCAGGAAAATGCTATTAACAAATTGCAACCCTGATGGAGATTGCATTTCTGTTTAATTTCACTCATATTTGGGTAAAATTAATTTTTTTAAATTTAATTGAATATTTTAACGGGTTCTGTTTAATAACCTAATTGTACCCGTTTATAAATGAGTATTTTATAAATTTTTTAATTACAACTCAATTAATAAAATAATAGGATCTGAATCCACTTATTATGAACTTAATTAGACAAGTTGATGAGTTTGGGTCAACTTTACCAGCCATGATTTACAGGTACTGGATAGCAATTAAAATCCTGGAGCATTAAAACTTTGTTCCCTCGTGCTAGGATTTTGTTCTTACTGAATACACAGGTTAGTGATAAGAAATAAGTATAATTAAAAGATTAAAAAAAAAAGAAAAGAAAAGTAAGTGCAAAAACTTTTCAAAAAAACTGGCCGCTGCAAAATTAATACAACTTTTAAGTCAGTGCGTTTTGGACTGATTATTACTTTTTCCTGTTTTAAACAATTAAATATAACTTCTTGCTTGCACCATGCCATTAGCCATTAGGGGTTGTCAAGGAAATTATTAGACAAAGATTAGATTCTTTTGACCGTTAAGGAGAGAGATTAGTCGTCAATTTTGGTCAGTAAATGATGTGACCTCCTTGCGAAACGTTGGCTGCTTTAATTGCACGCTTGTTTTCTTTCTTTGTTTTCTTTTTGGGCTTATTCTTAGGTTGTCAAGTTGTGTTTGGAGTAAGAAAAAGTAAGATAAATTGAGATAAATTAAGAATTCGTAATACGTGTAATGAAAAAAAAATTGATGTGATATAAAGTTAACAGGAATTTATAGAGATTTACAGTATTTTTTTATATGCCAAACAAAGCCCTTGGATTTCACAATTATTTTTATTTTTTACATTAAACGAAATTCAGAAACTAAATACGTATTAAAAAAGAAGTTTATGTGAATTGTCCAAAAGAATTGATAATTAAGTGACTTCGAATTAACCTGAGGCGTTGAAATAATCAAACCCTTGGGCCTCAAATCTTGATTTCTAGGCTAAATTGACTTTATAATTTGAGATTAATAAGATGTTATCCCTTTTAAGAGAGATAGTTATTACATAATTATCATTCTAATGAGAGAGGAGCTCACAAATTTTAACAAGGTAGAAATACACAGAGAAAAAGATTCAGACTCGTTAAAAATTTAAATTAACCAGTGAAAAAAGTTGTTTGGATTTAAACTTATGATTAAGTTTATTTGTATGTTCATGAAAAATATATATACACATATATATAGAAATTTGCTTAAATATAATTGACTTTGAAGAGCATTTTAATAAATAATTAAAAGTCTAATTTCACTAATGAAATTAATTATCAATATTCGCTTTATAAATTAATATAAATAATAAAAGTTTGTGCATAATCCCCTAACTCCTTGCCAGAAATGTATATTTTGTCGGGTGCATAATGGAAATTGACCCTTATTTCCAATACATCCAAGGTAACTAGAAGCTACCCAACTACCATAGTATTTTGTGCGTGTATGTAACCAACGTTTTGGACTCTTCGATGTTTTCAACGGGTCGATGCCCTAATGTTATTTCAACAAATAATATGTTAATTTGGATTCTTTTGATGGTGGGTGTTATGCAGAATACCAGGTCATTTTTATGTAATACATGCAAGTGAACATAATCAAAATAAACAACCAAGAGAATGACCACAATGAAAATCACAAGATATATGTGGTTCAATAGTATGTTTACGTTCACAATTATGGTAAGATATGGTTTTCATTAGGTAAATTTCATCAATAAAATAAGTAGGATATAAGAAAAGGATGAGAGAATCTTCAGAGAACCTCTCACTTTATTTTTAATTTTTCTCTCAACCTTAATTTTTGAAAACTTTAATCTGAACTTAGTATGACTGTATAATGTCTTAAATATATGACTTATGAAACCATACGTGAATTAGGTTTGCGAAACGCAGTTAAAAAACTATCAGACCAACGGTATTCCCATGGGCTTTTAGAGAGTTCTTGCACTCTTTGAATGCTATTTTTCATATGGCTAAAATTCTGAAAACAGTCTCTTTGAATTTTCCATGATTCAGAGCAAGTTTTCCTTGAGTTGTTGCAAGCTTCTTACATTATTTCCACGAATTGATAAAACCTATGTTATTGTACCATATTATCACGATGGATAAGCCCCCGCATCCCTAACATTTCTTTTGTATTCCTGTGAATTAATGTAAACTTGAATAGATAAATGAATATGTACCACTCATTTTATTTAGATATTTATCCCTTTTCTAGTGCCCTAAAAGTAATCACTATGGGCCACACCTTTAATGATAGAGTAGACTAATGGATGATAAGAGGACTAGTGAATACATTTGCAAGTAAAAGAAATGTTGTACTAACACTCCGTTTGGAAACTTTTAAAAAATAAAGCTAATTTTGGATAGCTTTAGTTCTTTTACCTTTTTCTTAAATGATCAAAATTATCTACTAATATTTTTAAATTCTCTCAAATTACAAGGTGTAACTTCATTAAAATAACAAAAAAGTTAAAAAAACTAACTATAAAATGTTAACTTTTTTCTCTTCTCAAATATAAAATATATATATAGATTTTAGCAATTAGCTAAAAAAATTAATTTTTTTCTTTCGAAACTAAATCTAATATTGAATTGTTAGATAGATTTTCGTTATTTTTTGATTAAATTACACTTATTATTTTTATACTTTATTTATAATTTCACTTTGACCAATAATTTCACTTTGACTTTTATACAAAATTATCTCATTTTACTCATATAATTTTGGGGTCGTTTGGTTTGCTATTGTTTGCTGAAAATCTCCAAAAAATTCTATAAATCTCTGTTAACTTTATATCACATCAATTTTTTCTCTCACTGCACGTATTACGAACTCTCCCCAAATCACAATTTATCTCATTTTATCTCAATTTATCTCACTTTTTCTTACTCCAAACAACTCCTTTAAATTGCCTTGTTATGATTACTTTTTATTATACAATTTTAAAAGTTGCGTGTAGAAATTTGATACAACTTAACTTGGCACTCCAGACTCTCATTTGTTCGCCTACCCGAGATCAATTCATTCACAAAAAAAGATTCTTCCTTTTTTTTTTTTTAAGCAGATCTTTCTTAGTTCCACGGTTTTAATAGATAATACTGAGCATTAATTTTTTCATGATACTAAGGGCCTGTTTGGGGGCTCAAAAACTAGAAAAAAATACTAAAAGTTACATTTTGGTAGAGCCACAATTTTTTTCACTTTTTTACTTTGTTACAGTAAAAAATAAAATCAAAAATTTTATCAAACACACAAATTACCACTTTTTTACTCTGTTACAGTAAAAAACTTACCAAACACACAAAAAGTTACTACTTTTTTGTTTTGTTACAGTAAAAAGTTTACCAAACACCTAAAAGTTGCAAAAAATGATAAAAATTACACTTTATTCCACCAAACACACAAAAAATATAACTAAAAAAACACACAAAAAACTACCAAGAGTTAAGATTTTTTACTTTTTTTGAACATCCAAACGGCCTCTAAATTTGATTTTATATAATTTATGTAATTAAGTGTCTCTTTGCATAATGTTTCAAGTAATATGAACCTTAATTCGATTAAATTACACTCCGAAGCACATTGGATTTACTTTCCGTAACTTCTCACAATTTAAATGTAATTTTCTTACAATATGAGTAAAATAATATTTTCCAAAAATATTTTACACTCAAAGGCCTTCGTTTCAATTTCAAGGTACGTTTAATATTGTTTGAAGTATTTTCGGCTTGAGAATGGTTTTTGAACGTTACCCAAGGTTATACAATTTGGTCATATTTGATTAGCGGACTCAAGAGTTCACCTTAAAAATGATTATTATAAAGGATGCGTTTGGCGCACTGAAAAATGTTAAAAAATTTTAAAAATATCTAAAATTTTTAAAAATTATTTATTTTTTATCTCACTACACGAATTACGAATTCATAAATTAACTCTAATTGTTTTATTTTATCTCACTTTTTGTCACTGTAAACGCTTTAAATGAATAGTGTTAATTAGAACTAGTTATTCCATCGAAGTACCAGTAATGTAATATATTTGGGTGAATGAGATAAAATATCGAGTAAAACTTTTTCACATTGTCTATATACATGTTTTTGGATTCAATTAATAAAAAATAATTATTATTATGCTCTCATATTTAATTATTTCTCTAGATAATAATTTTAACATTTAACTACAATTTTTTGACTATTATAATTCTAAACATGTTTCAAAAATTTATAATTGAAATTATAAGTTAATAGAATTATAATTATGACAATTATTAAATGTATCTAATCACTGAATTAGTTACAAATGATATTGAAATTAATAATTTTAAAAGTATATATAGATTAAAATTAATTAAATTATTTAAAATAAAAGTGTACAGAATTAAATAAAATTATGAAAAGTATATAAACTATGGATTAGCGATAAATAAAATTAAAAATAATATAATTATTTTAAACGTATATACAAATAAATTTAATAACATTAAAAGTAATAAAATTATATAAGAATAAATTAGGAAAAGTATTTATTATTTATTACTAAAATATATAAAATTGTTTTAAATTTTATTTATTTAATAAATAGATTACTCTAAATTTATTAAACTATTTTTGATTAAAATATATAAATTATAAAGTTATTAAAAATAAAATTGTGCGCTACAGATGAGAGGGCTATCAAGGATGGTTTTGACATTTCAATTAAGAATATAATTGCAGGATTAGTTGACCATCTCCCTCGTTGCAATTTAGCCCTTGCACAAGGGACTATTAATCCTACCTGAATAAATTCACTTTTTCAATCAAAAACGATATAATATAGAATATCTAATATAATTTGACATTTTCCATAAAAATAAATGGGATAATATTTATTTGGGGGAAAATTGCAATTTGTAATATAGGGTTTTTGTAATAATTGAAATTTTCATTCTCCTAACATAATTTTATTTAATTTTGTGACCATACTTGTTATTATACTAATATAGAAAGTTGAGAATTTAAAAATTTTTGTAATGATAAAATTTCTTGAAAGCATTTCCAAACTTAATTAATTCCATGTGGGTGCTTAACACGAACTTGCTAGATTTGTTATCCCAACAATCAATTTAAAAATAAAATTATTTATTAGATCAAAATAGAATTATGAAAATTATACATATTTTAAATTAAATAATATTTTAAAATAAAAATTATGTATATTTCAAATTAAATAATATTATATATTAAAATATACAATTGTGTTAATATAATTAATATGTAAATAGAGATAAAACGAGAAGGAGACTATCATGTCTATCCCTTGTGCATATTTTTTATGAGCCCGTTTGGCAACTCAAAAATTAGTAAAAAAATATCAAAAGTTACTTTTGGTATGTTTGGCAAAATCACAAATTTTTTCACTTTTTTGATTTGCTACAGTAAAAAGTACACTCTATAATTACAATTTTTTTGATTTGTTACAGTAAAAAAACATACCAAACACCTAAAAGTTACTATTTTTTTATTTTGTTACAGTAAAAAATTTACCAAATATCTAAAAGTTACTAAAAAATACTAAAAATTTCACTTGATTCAACCAAACACACAAAAAAATGTAAAAAAAAATACCAAAAAAACTACCAAAACTTGAATTTTTTTGAACTTCCAAACACCCACTTTAGAGATTAGGTAAAATTTGAAGTGGGGGGCGCTGACATTGAAATTTGCTGTTAGGCGATTAACAACAAATACTAACCACACGATCTTATCATTTGCCAAATCCAAAAGCCAGCAACTTTTTGAGTTTCTTTCATTTGTCTTTTTTTTTAATACTTGATTTTAAAGATAAAATCAAGTAGAACAAACGTTTTTATTTTTATTTTTATTTTTTTGAAATGTGATTCAAACGGTAAAAATATTTTTGAATTACCAGCTTAATATAATAATTATATTGAATATTAAAATATTTAAAAATAAACTTTATCAATATAATTAAAATATTATAATTAAAATTCATTTACTGTAATTTTTTTTTTCAAAATTCAGATAACAACGTTGGTTTGCTTGTTAAAAATTTAAAAAATAATAATTTTCGAGTATAATTTAATTTTTTGCAAGCTAACATCATATCAACATTTTTATTTATTTATTTTTGTTGTAATATGGTTCAAATAACTATATTGAATGTAAAAATATTTAAAAATAAAATTTATTAATATAATTTAAAATATTATAATAAAAATTCATCTATTATAAAAATCAGAATATCTATATGTGTCTCATTGAACCTATGTAAAAAAATTTTTTATTACAAAAAATAAAATATATTGACAAATTTTGTCATTTGAACCATATTATAATAAAAATAAATAAATAAAAATGTTGATTTCACTTAAATTTTTGCTTTGCTATTAAGGTAAGTTTTTTGAACTATTGTAAAATTAGACTATCTATATATGTCTCATTGAACTCATATAAAAATATATTTTATCATAAAAAATAAATCATACTTATAAATTATTTTTCTAGATTTTTTTGACAAACATGTCAACAATTGTTCCTTGAATTATTATAAAAAATTTAAGAAAATAATATAAAAATAATTATTAAAAATAACTTTTCAAAAAAAAGGTGGCTGTTGTAAAATTAATGCAATTTTTAAGTCAGTGTATTTTGGATTGATTATTACTTTTTCTTGTTTTAAATAATTAAATGTAACTTTTTGCTTGCACCACGCCATTAGCCATTGGGGGTTTGTCACGCCCCAGGTTTCACAACCTAACTATGTGAACAAAATAACACATAATATATCATTTTATAACTTTTTCTGTCCCACACCAAAACCATACACACACTCTATGGAGTAACAAAAAATAAAAATAAATAAAACTAAGCTTTAAATTTAAATAAATGCCTTAGTCAAAACTAACTAAGCAACAAAGCTCCAAACTTAACCCAAACAATCTCTCAAAGATAAACAATTAACTGTTACCTCACAAACAAAGGCATATTACAATCCACTAAAAACAATTCTCTAAAAATTTCTAATGTAATTAAATAAATAAAAATAAATAAATAAATAAACTCCAACTTCCTTATTGAGTAGGTCCAGCACATGACTCAAATTCATTACTTGCATCATAAGCTGTAAGGGATGAGCACTAATACCATGTGTGCTCGGAACCCTGATAATAACAATATAAATGCAGTATACCCTAGCATACTACTAAGTGAAACAATTATGAACAGATAGCAAACTCAAGAAAGAAATTAAATCAATTATCAATTTGTCGTCGTTACAATTATTTGTGTCTTAGCACCACATCATACATCAAAGAAAAATAGATCGATTTTAAGGTACTGCTGCTTGGTTGTCCCGTAGGAACAGGACCTAACCAATATATATCATCCTTCGATGTCTACTTGGTTGTCTCGTAGAAACAAGACCCAACCAATATACATCATCCTTCAGTGTCTGCTTCCTAGACCAAAATCTTAGGAATATAATATGTCACCCTTAGGCATATGCTTGTTCGTAGGTTACTAGCCTACTGGACTCGATAACTATCCCCACGCGGGTTTTGAAACTTTCAACCCTTGGGTACGTATACCCGATATTTTCAGTACCCTTCAACTTAAATAAAACACAATATCAAATTTCATCTTGAATTCACATTATATAAATTCTTTTTAATGAAGGTTTTGAACCTTATGAATCCTCAATCCACCGATTCATTAGATAGTGCAAATTTCTAAACAAATAAAAAGGTAAAATAATCCAACAAATATGCCATTTAATCACATTAAAAGAACTTAATAAATAAAATAAATGATTCATTGAACAGTCACTATGAACCAAAGTCAATTCACGTTCTGGACAAGATATATATTAGTATAAGTAACACAATTTTTCAATCAAGTATAATACACTATCAAACGTCCAGATCAATTAATTGATTTAGGAAAAAAAATTAATGAATTAATGCCTAGTAAACGTTCTATAGCAATTTGTTACCATGAAAGAGTAGTGTAATCATTACACCCGATCAACATCAATCATAAAAGCTACTTTATGATAATTATATTATATATATATATAATTAATTTAATGAACAATCCAATTTAATGTTCCTGTACTGTCCAGTCCAAATATTTTTTTTAAAAGAAATCAAATCAACTAATACTATGTACTCAGAAGAATTGATTGATTTAGGTGTGTGTGTGTATATATATATATATATAACAAATATATTTTAATCATGAAGGGTTCAAACCAAGACTTTTGCTAAATCATTCGCAAAAATCAACAAGTCAGTCAATTATTACACGTTTACAAACACACATATATATAGATAGATAAATATCAGGTTTCGCCCCTTACTTTGGTAGGTTCGGTGATTGAGAAGAAATAGAATGAATCAACAAGTCGTACAGCATAATAACAAAGATTTGTAGACCGTCAAAACTATATTAGGGCTTTTTCTTTTAAAACAATTACAGTATTATATATATATATATATATAATAGTAGAATTTTTAACTTTAATAAATTTAATTAATTTCCTACTCCTTATAAGTTTAGAAAAATTATATTCTCTCCCTAAAATTTTAAAATCTTCTCAAATGTAATCTAAAATTAATTTTTTTAAATATAATTTAAAATAAAATATCAAAATTATAAATTATTTAATTTAAATAATAAAATAAATTTACTAAATAAATAAATATATATAATAATTAAATTAAATGAAAAATTCCGACCATTACAGGTTTGTCAAGGAAATTATTAGACAGAGGTTAGATTCTTTTGACCGTTAAGGAGAGAGATTAGACGTCACTTTTAGTCAGTAAATGATGTGACGTCCTTGCTAAACGTTGGCTGCTTTTATTGCACGCTTGTTTTCTTTCTTTGTTTTCTTTTTGGACTTATCTCTTAGGATGTCGAGATGGACTTCACAATTATTTTTATTTTTTACATTAAACAAAATTCAGAAATCAAATAAGTATAAAAAAAAAAGTTTATGTCAATTGTCCAAAAGAATCGATAATTAAGTGACTTCAAATTAACTTGGGGTGTTGAAATAATCAAACCCTTGGACCTTAAATCTTGATTTTTAGGCTAAATCAACTTTATAATTTGAGATTAATAAGATGTTATTCCTATTAAGAGAGATAGTTATCATATAATAATCATTCTAACGAAAGAAGAGCTCACAAATTTTAACAAGGTAGAAATACTTAAAAAAAAAAAAAACAGAGATTCAGACTCTTTAAAAATTTAAATTAGTTTGTGGAAAAAGTTGTTTCGATTTAAACTTATGATTAAGTTTATTTGTATATTCGTGAAAAATATATATTTATTGAAATTTGCTTAAATATAATTGACTTCGAAGAGCATTTTAATAAATAATTAGAAGTCTAATTTCACTAATGAAATTAATTATCAATATTCGCTTTATAAATTAATATAAATAATAAAAGTTTGTGCATAATCCCCTAATTCCTTGCTGGAATTGTATATTTTGTCGGGTGCATAATGGAAATTGACCCTTATTTCCAATACATCCAAGATAACTAAAAGCTACCCAGCGACCATAGTAATTTGTACGTGTATGTAACCAACGTTTTGGTTACTCTTCGATGTTTTCAACGTGGCAATGCTCTAATGTTATTTCAATAAATAATGTATTAATTTGGATGCTTTTGATGGTGGGTGTTGTGTGGAATATCAAATCATTTTCATGCAATACATGCAAGCGAACATAGCCGAAATAAAAAATCAAGAAAATGACCACAATGAAAATCACAAGATATATATGGTTTAACAATATGTTTACATTTGCGAATACGGTAAGATATTATTTTCACTGGAAAAATTTCATCAATAGAGTAAGAAGAATATAAGAAAGAAATGAAAGAATCCTTAAAGAACCCTCTCATTTTATTCTTAGTCTTTCTTTCAACTTGAACTTTTGAAAACTTTAATCTGAATTTAGAATGATTGTATAATGTCTTAAATATATAAGTCACGAAACCGTACATGAAGTTGGCTTAAGAAACGCAATTTAAAAAACTACCAGGCCAACTGTATTCCCATGGACTTCCGGAGAATTCTTGCACTCTTTCAATGCTCTTTCCATATGGCTAGAATTTTGAAAATAGTCTTTCTATATTTTTTGGGATTTAGAGTAAGCTTTCCCCTAGTTCTTGCAAACTTCTTGCACTATTTTTGCGAATCGACAAAACCTATATTATTGTACCATATTATCACAGGGAATAAGCCCCTGTATCCCAACATTTTTTGCGTTCCTGTGAACTAATATGAACTTGAACAGATAGATGAATTCGTTCCACTCATTCCATTTACATATCTGTCTCTTTTCTAGTGTCTTGAATGTAATGGGTATGGGCCATACCTCTAATAGTAGGGTAGACTAATGGATAATAAGAGGACTAGTGAATACATTTGCGAGTAAAAGAAATGCTATATTAACGCTTTGTTTGGAAACCCTTAAAAAATAAAGCTAATTTTGGGCAGCTTTAGTTCTTTTACTTTTTTTTTAATGATCAAAATTATCTACTTATATTTTTAAATTCTTTCAAGTTACAAAGTGTAAATTTATTAAATTAAGAAAAAAGTTAAAAAACTAACAATAAAATGTTAACTTTTTTCCTTTTCAAATATATATATATAAAAAAGCATTTTAGTGATTAGCTAAAAAAAAATTAATTTTTTTCTTCTCAAACTAAATCCAATATTGAGTTGTTAGATAGATTTTCGTTATTTTTCAATTAAGGGTGTGTTTGGTGTGATAAAAAGTAAGATAAAATGAGATAAAATGTGGTTTGAGAAAATTTTTTCCCTTTTCAAATATATAAAAAAAAGCATTTTAGTGATTAGCTAAAAAAAATTTAATTTTTTTCTTCTCAAACTAAATCTAATATTGAGTTGTTAGATAGATTTTCGTTATTTTTCAATTAAGGGTGTGTTTGGTATGATAAAAAGTAAGATAAAATGAGATAAAATGTGGTTTGGGAAAATTTTTTGCATTTGGTACACACATCTCAAATTGCATTTTTTAGAGATAAATAGTAGAATTCCCGTTCTGACAGATTGAATTTCCATTTGGACGGATTCAAAATTTTGTATTAGTCATGGTGTCTTTACAAATCATACTGGACTCGAAACGATTTCTACAATCTGTTTGGATGAAAATTGACTATACAAATCCGTCGAAATGGTTTCTGTAATATATCAGAATGGTTTCTATAACCTCAGAAAAAATAGTCACAGTAAGTGTTGCTAGCTTGAGAATCCGTGATAAGAATGGTAAAAAAATTTTTATTATTTGATTAACCGAATTCCAGTTATTGACTTTTCTTAGAAGGTATTAAACTTTTTTCGAATTTCAACAAGGTAAGAATGTGTAAAAAATGTAATAGAAATTTTTAGAAATTTTTACCAAACTTTGGTGCACCAAACACACCCTAAATTACACTTATTATTTTTATACTTTATTTATAATTTCACTTTGACATATAATTTCACTCTGACTTTTACACAAAATTATCCCATTTTACTCATGTAATCTTAAATTGTCCCTTTATGATTATTTTTTACTATACAATTTCAAAGGTTGCACATACAAAAGTTGGATGCAACTTGTTGGGTAAAATAAAGCTTAGACACGTGGGGGCGGCCAAACATTCTTTAGTGATGACATAGTGGCACTTTGTCGAACATTTTCACCTTGGACACGTGACCCAATACTAAACATTTTTAACTTAGACACGTGGCGCTTCTCTAAACACTTCCATATTTGACACGTGGCTTAAAACAGAGGTGGCTAAGGTTTCCTTGGCATCCTAAGTATTGATGAATGGCGTGCTGCCACGTAGCATTCACCGAATATCGCAAAAGTTAATTTGTTCGGCACTTGGAATGGTGGCTAATAAATATTAGGCATGGGTCCCACAGCATTAATATGAGTTTGTAACCATAAATGCCCTATCATAATGGCTGGACTGTGTGTTTATCATCGTGAAGGTGGCTAAGTTAGTTCATCTCGTTACGAGTAGTTGACAAATGTGACAGGTGGATAGTTTGACAGCTGAATTCTGGCTATACAGTCGCAATTAATCATGGAATGTATTTAATGGGAGGTATGGAGCATTAAATGGGACATGAAAGGCATTTAAAGAGGAGAGAGGAGGAAGTACCCAGAGGCATAAATACAGCCAAGTCACATGTATTATTTTATTTATTTTTTACATTGCTATAAATACAACACTTCACTTCATAATCAAAGGAGCTGACTATTGCTAACTTATTGCATTCTTTGCTTCTTTTCTTAAAAGCATTTCATAAGCCACCTGCTGACTTAAGCATCAGAGGGTTTTTCAATTGGAAACCTCCATTCTGGCCGTAACTTTTTTCTTCTCTTTGTTCGGCAGGACGACAGGTGTATTTCTGATTGGCGTGGTCAGCAGTTTCAGCTATAAAATTTGGTGCCGAACATTTGGCGCCCACCATGGGGCCTGTTATTTTGGCCCTTCTTATTGATCTTTACCATCTTTCTTCATTCGATTTCCTATTACTACTTCACCATGACTTCAGGCGGGAATGTGACCCACCCACACTCTCCACGAGGAGGGGATGATACCACACCGGCGAAGACCAAAAGAAGCGCAGTAATCATCCAGACTCCGGGATTGGAGCCTGTGAGAAGAAAGAACACGAAGGACCCAGAAGTTATAAAGTGACGGGAGGAGCTGCTGGCTAAAGCCAGTGAGAAGTAGGCTGAATTGGAGAAAATTCTCTTGGAATTGAGTAAGGAAAAAGGAAAATCAGCCGCGCTTGTTGAGGCTGATTCTAACGGTTTTGATTCGGAATCGGATGAGAGTTATGACATTCTATATAAAGTGCTAGAAGGTCAAGATGAGAGGGATATACATGAACATGATGAAGTGTGTTCTTATTCAAGACGTGAAGTTGTGCCTCCTGAGAAAGGTTCTCACTTTCTTAGGACTATTGAGGAACCTGGTGTGCAACCACATGGCGAAGCACTTCCGAAAGTGCGACATGGGAAAAGGTCACATAAGAAGAAGCCTCTGACTTAGAAGAAGCGTCATGACGTTGGTGAAGTTTTCTCCAGTGAGGAGGAAACACCCGCAAAGTTTAAAAAGGCGGAGAAGACGAAGGTGGAGGAGAGGGGGCAACCAACAGAATGGGATATGTGAGAGCAAAATACCCGGATGATGGCAATGAGAGCCTTGGGGCGAATTTCAGCCTCCCATTTACTAGGGAGATCAATGAAGTGGAGCCTGCGAAAAAATTCCAAACCCCAAGGCTCAATCTTTACGATGGGAAATTAGATCCTTTGGTGCATTATCGTCATTACATACAGGCCATGACGTTGTGGAGTGGCAATGATAATCTCATGTGCAGGGTCTTCCCCTTCAGTTTAGGGGATACAGCTCTCCAATGGTTTCACAAGTTGCCCCTAGGGAGCATTGGGAGTTGGCAGTGGTTGGCTGAGGATTTTGTCACCCGATTTTTGGATAATACGAAACAACCAAAAACTGCTGATGTTCTCTTTATTGTGAAGAGAAAGGCTGGAGATACTTTGAGGGATTACTCCCAGAGATATTTGGAGCTCTATAACGAAGTGGAAGAGTGCTCAGAATAGTTGGCTGTTACATCATTCAAATTAGGGCTTCGAAAAGAAGATAGGCTGTAGCTGTCTTTAACAAAGAAGCCTGCGGTCAATATATCTGACCTTATGTGCATAATTGAGAAATATGCTAAAGTTGAGGATGAAATGAGGCCAGTCGAACGAAAAGAAGGTAGATTTCGCCCCTAGAGATGAGGCAATGGCAAGGGAAAAGGCATCGAATCCCCTGATAAGGAAAAATCTATTTTTGAAGCCGTTAATACGGTGTTCAAGGAGCCTATTTTTAGGATCCTCTACTAGATAAAAAATAAGCCATACTTCAGGTGGCCGAGGAAGCTGCCTAACTTTCCTAGTAAAGAAGATTCAAGGGATTACTATACCTATCATCGAGACAAAGGGGCACCGCATCAGATTTTACTGATCATTGCGATAGCATCTGGAGGAGTTGGTGTAAAATGGTCATCTCAAGGAGTTCATTGATGAGACGAGAAGCGGAGCTGTAGATCCCCAGGTAAGGGAACTGAGGAGACCCAGGGAAGATGAGGCGAAGGGAGATTATGTTGACGAGGCCCAACTCCCGCCGAGGACGAGTCCATGAAGGGAGGTGCCAAGGCTAGCAGTCATCCACGTCATTCACATGGAGCAACGCCCCCAAAATGTCATTAATTGTTCACCAACTCCACAAATACAAGAGATTCTGGGGGTTGCTAGCCAGCCGAGCAAACGTCTTAGGAAGGAAGCTGTAGAAGAAATTACTTTTCATAAGGATAAACACTTTGGAGTTTGAATGCCACACAATGATGCCCTCGTGATTACTTTGAGGATGTTTGAATCGGAAGTGAGAAGGGTCTTGGTCGATGCTAAAAGCTCAACGAAGGTTACGTTCTTAGCTTATTTAAGAAGACTTGACAGAGAAAACTTAGAGCCAGCCGAATGCCCGCTAATTGGGTTCAACTCAGCTCCTGTATGGCCTTTGGGTAAGGTTGTTATTCCCGTTTGTGTGGGCTCGGTCGAACAGGAGGTTGAATTTACGGTAGTGGATTCTCCTTCTTTCTACAATGCTATAGTGGGGAGATCGTGGATCCATGCCCTGAAAGCGGTCCCTTCAACTTACCACCAAGTACTGAAGTTTTCCTATGGAGAGGAGGTAATTGAGGTTAAAGGGGACCAGGATGTCTCTCGCAGGTGTTTCACTACAGCTCTGAAGTCCAAAACCATACCTGAGCAAGTCCAATTGACAGAACTGCCTGAAGATGCCCCGAAGATTGATGATGTTGGGGGTGATCTAGAGAAAAAAGCTGTCGAAAGTCTGGAGAAGTTCTAGCTTAGCCCTGCCGAGGATGACAAGTTTTTTCTAATTGGGCCCAATTTAGGTGCTGAAGAACAGTTGGAGCTCACAGAGATGCTGCTGAAGAACATTAGAGCATTTGCCTGGACTCTACAAGAAATGCCAGGTATTTCTCCTAAAGTTATGACCCATAAGTTGAATGTTAATCTGGGGGCAAAACTTGTAGTATAGAAAGCAAGGAGGTCGGCGTTGTAGCATGCTGAAATTGTCATCGAGGAGGTCGACCGACTATTGGAAGTTGAGGACATCAGGGAGGTCTCATACCTTGAATGGTTGGCCAACACAGTTGTTGTCAAAAAGAAGAATGGGAAATGGAGGGTCTGCGTGGATTATACGGACCTGAATAAGACATGCCCAAAAGATCTATTTCCCTTATCAAAGATTGACCAGCTCGTTGACTCCACAGCCGGGAGCTTCAGAATGTCTTCTTGGATGCTTATAAAGGGTACCATCAGATCCCCATGTATCGCCCTGATGAGAAAAGACTTCATTCATTACCCCGCGAGGGCTATACTGTTATAGGGTCATATCCTTTGGGTTGAAGAATGCTAGTGCCACCTATCAGTAGTTGGTCACGAAGATATTTAAGGAAGACTTCGACAAGATGATGAAGGTCTACATTGATGATATGGTGGTAAAAAGTAAGGAGTTGAATACCCACCTTCAGCACCTCCAACATGTTTTCTCCACCATTAACAGATACGGTTTGAAGTTCAACGCCACCAAGTATGCCTTCAGAGTTGGCTCTGAGAAGTTTTTGGGTCACTTGGTGAGTAGGAGGTGGATTGAGGCAGATCCTGACCAAATCCACACTATCAAGTTTGTCTCTCCCCCATGCACAAAAAAAGAAGCTCAGAAACTTATTGGGATGGTGGCAGCGCTCAACTGGTTTATTAGTCGATCATCTAACAAATGCTAACCATTCTTTCAGCTATTGAAGAGTGCTAATAGGATGCTTTGGGATGACGAGGCGGACCAAGCACTGGAAAGACTTAAGGAGTATCTGACGACTGTCCCCATTCTTTTAACTCCCCTGTCAGGGGACGTCCTGCAATTGTACTTGGCAGTCTTAGAACATGCAGTCAGTGCTATCCTGCTTAGGGAAGAAGAAGGAAAGAACACCGTATCTACTATGTGAGTAGGACATTGCAGGGGCAGAGACTAGATACTTCCCCTTAGAAAAATTGACTTTAGCGTTGGTGTTGGCTTCAAGGAAACTGGCCCATTACTTCTATGCTCATACCGTCCAGGCCGTCACCGACCAGCTAATTGGTCATTTGTTGAAGAGAGCAGACATATCAGGAAGAAATGGCCAAGTGGGCAGTCTCCCTCAGTGTATTCGACATAAGGTTTATGCCTAGAACGACGATAAATGCGCAAGTCCTGGCTGATTTTGTAGTGAAATTCACCACTCCAGCTCCAGATTAGGTATAAGAGATTTGGCAGGTTGAAGTTAGATCTGAAACTTCTGCTGACCATGGGAGTCCCTCTCAATCGTGGCAATTGGAGGTTGATGGTTCTTTATCAAAGAAAGGAGTTGGGGTAGGCATTGTTTTGACAACCCCAGAGGGGGTTACTATTAAATACCCAATAAAGCTCATATTTGAAACTACCAATAATGAGGTAGAGTATGAAGCTCTTCTGGCCAGACTTGGCATTGCTCAGTGTCTCATGGCTAAAGACGTGTTAATAAAGACCAACTCTCAGTTAGTTGCAAATCAGCTGAAAGGTGAATACACAGCCAAAAGTGGAAAGATGATGGAGTATTTGGAGTTGACTAAAAAGAAGATGCAGGATTTCAATAAGGCGAGCGTGGAACTAATCGGAAGAGATCACAATGCTCACGCAGACACACTTGCAACATTGGCTGCCTCTCCTCGGATAAGGCTGACTGATAGAGGTTTCCTAGAAGTTTTGGAAACGCCGAGCATTTTTAAAGGCGACAACATGGTGCGCATTGAGATGGCTCCATCTTGGATGGATCCAATCATTTCTTACTTGAAAGATGGAACTCTCCCAGAGGAAAAGATGGAAGCAAAGAAGCTTAGGATCAAGGCTACCAGGTTTTGGCTTTCTCCGGATCATAAGTTGTACAAGAAGTCTTTCATAGGTCCCTACCTTTTATGTGTACATCCTGACAAGGTACAAGATTTCCTTTATGAGCTACATGAGGGAGCTTGTGGGGCACATACTGGGGGTAGATCTTTGGCTCACAGAGCAACTTCGCAAGGATATTGATAGCCGAGGATGGGGAAGGATGCACAAACTTACGTCCGTAAGTGCAAGAAATACGAGAAGTTTGCCCCTATACCTCATCAACCAGCACAAGAGCTCAGCCCACTTACCAGCCCCTAGCTGTTTGCTCAATAGAGGATAGCCCTTTGCCTACCGCCATAGGAAACAGGAAGTGGCTAGTGATCAACACTGACTATTTCACTAAATGGGTGGAAGCAGAACCATTGGCGCACATAAGAAATGCCGATACTATTCGATTTGTTTGGAAGAGAATTATTACAAGGTATGGCATCTCTAGGACACTTATTTCTGACAATGGAATATAGTTTGATAGTGCTCCATTTTAGTGAATATTGTTCAAGGTACGATATAAAGAACATCTACTCAACACCTGCATATCCTCAGAGCAACGGGTAAGCCAAAGCTACAAACAAGGTTATTCTCAGTGGCATAAAGAAAAATCTAGAAGCGACGAAAAGGAGATAGGTAGACGAGCTTCTATCAATGCTTTAGACATATTGGACTACTTCTAGAAGATTGACTAGGGAATCCCCATTCTCTTTAGCTTATGGCACGGAAGCTATCATTTCATTAGAGGTTGGTTTGCCAACTATCAGAACATAAGCTTTTGATCAAGGGGAGAATGACAAAGCAATGGCGATAAGTTTTGACCTAATTGATGAAAAGAGAGAGCTTGCTGCACTGAGGCTTGCTAACTATCAACAAGAAACTAAAATGAAATACAATAAAGGAGTCAGACAAAGAGAGTTTAAAGTTGGGGACTATGTGTTGAGAAAACTAATGGGAGCTAGAAGAGATCCGACCGATGGAAAACTAGGCGGCAACTAGGAAGGACCATTCCTCATCTCAAAAGTGCTCAGCAATGGAGCTTACAGGTTAAATGACATAGAAGGAGAGCCAATCAAAAGACCATAGAATATAGCTCATTTAAAGTTGTATTATCATTAAAAGTTGCTATGTAACTTTCAAGCAATGTATTCATAAGACTAAATAGAAAGAGAAACTATTTCAAAAAGCAAGCCAGAAATAAGCACTACACCGAAAGGCACCGCACCCTTTTGGTTGTTGGTTCAAAAGAGTCACGCTCGACTTGCTGAGCGTTGGTATAAAAAGAGAGCCACACCCCTTTGGATATTGGTTCAACCCTGGTTTATTGACTGACCAGGGGCTCTCTTTAAACCAAGATTTGTTTCCTTGGTTTATTGAAAAAAATTACCAAAAAAGGAGCCACACCCCTTTGGGTGTTGGTTTAACTCTGGTTTATTGAATGACCAGGGACTCTCTTTAAACCAAGATTCGGTTCCTTGGTTTATTGAAAAGAATTACCAAAAAATGAACCACATCCTTTTGGGTATTGGTTCAACCCTAGTTTATTGACTAACCAGGTGCTCTTTTTAAACTAAGATTTGGTTCCTTGGTTTATCGAAAAAGACTATCAAAAATGGGCCACGCTCGGCACCGAGCGTTGGTACAAAAAGCAAAAGCTTTCAAAAAGCAGACATTCTCACTGAGGAAGCTTAACGTTAGTACATTGGGGGAGGCAATACCACGAAGAGGCAAAATCTCTTGTTCGGCTTGGAAAAGTGAAAGCTCTCATATTTATATGCAAAGTTAAAGGTACCTAAGCTCACTAAGTTATGTGACAAGTCACTTTTTTTTTCACGTTTTAAAGCTATTCCATTCTTACTCGAAAGTTTCAGACACTTGAAGTTACTATGTGAATAGTTCTTGAAAAGCTTGATTCTGAGGAAATCTTAATCGAAGTTAGGAGCAATCTGATTAAAGCATAAGTATATCATGAGCATTCAAACAGTAAATCATTCACAAAAGAGCTAGGGCGTACATAAAGGTAGAGTGAAGTAAAACTTTATTGAATATTCTCATAAGTACAAAAGTGGGGTTACATATACACTGGTGGCAAAGTTTGCCCTAACAAAATTTAACTTTAGGAGTTAGAATTTATTAAAGGGATTCATTGCTATTTCGTCAGCAAACACTTCAATATACTCTTCGGCCACCCTTCTTATGGCCATGTCAGCTACTAAGTCGAAATAGTCTCCAAGTAAAACATCATCAGTTCTGAAGAAACAAAGGCATAGAGTGTAAAATCAAGATGTGAACAGTGTGTAAGACAAAAATTTTTCATTTATTCAAACTTGAAGGCTTACAAAGTCTGATATGTATTACAAGGCAGAGCAGATAAAAAGCAAAAAAAGGGGGGCTCACTTCTCTCCCTCCTTTGAAGGGTCACTCTTCACTTCAAGATTAATCTTGTTGTTGTCCTTAGGAAAGCTTTCCACTTAAAGTTCTCTTTTTTTGATGTTCCCTTCGAAAGTTTGGATCGAAGGAGTCTGAGGTTGACGTTCAAAACTAAAAGGAGGAGCAGGACGATGAGGATCCAGATAAGGCACCTCAGTGTAGGTTAGGTTGGTGTGTTCGATGTTGTTTTTCTTCATCGCTGCCTCCCAACCTTCTAAGAAGTACTCATTGCGAACATCCCTTATCTGCTCCACGTAGTCATTAATTTGGGCCTCCATCTCTATCCTTGCTTTCTCCTCGGCAGCATGGAGAGCAGTATCATTTTCCTCCAAGGCATGAGTTTTCATTTTGAGCTCCATCTATAGGTTCTCTATCTTCTGCTTCAACAAAGCTTGCTCGGCCCTAGAGCTTTCAAAGTTTTTGGCCAATTTCTCATGCTCAGCCTTTGAGGAGGATAGGTCCAATTTTGCCTTAGCCAGTTTTTCGATCTTTTCCAGTAGTTCCTCATCTTTTTCGTTAAGAGCTTGTCCAAATTTTCAGCTCGGACCTTATTGGCTTCGGCTTGGGTGAGGGCAGCATTGGCTTGTTGTTCTTGCTTTTTGTTTTCTTCTTGTAACTTCTTCATTTTCTCCTCTAAGGCCTCATTATTCTTTTGAAGGCCCTTCTGCTCCTTCTCCATGTCTCGTATCTTTTCCCTCATTACCCTTATGTATACCTCATCCGAATCAGCCTTCGTGTAGAGAACTTGGCTGCGAGCGACAAGTTCCACTATATACAGAAAAGTCTGAGAGATTAAGGAAAATTAGGAAACTGTGAAAGGCCTCCTATCTGGAAATTGAAGGCTTGGGATGAGGATTCGAGGCACGAAGGGAGGAGAGTCACGAATTGGGTTGGGCGGATACTCGATTTGGAGGGGCACAGGCTTAATAGGAAGGGAGGTATCTGGTTTGGAGGTTTCAGCCTGTGCCCCCTTTTATTCGGTAGCGTCCTTCTGAGAAGGCGCTTCAGTTGATGATGGAGATTCGATGATGTGAATTTCATTCATTTCAGTCGTCTTCGGCTTCTTTAGGGCAGGAACTTCAGAAGTTTTGGTTTGATTGATTTTCTCTTGTTCCTTGTCCTTTTCAATTTTTACTTGCTGGAGTTGTCCAGCATCAGCAGGTGCAACAGCCTTAGTCTCTTCGGCCTTTCTCTTATTGGTGGCCTAGCGTTTTTCGAACTTTTTCTCGTATCCTCCACTTTCTATTTTTTTGCCTTTTCTTCGGTGAGCTTTTGGTAGTCTATTTTGGGGGCCATTTCTGTATCTTTTCCCCTAGGAATGAATTCAAAAGCTTAAGGGGGGCTTGGTTCTTCTTCATTTTCTTCCTTAAGAAGAATGAGTCTTCGCCTCTTTGCTGGCTACTCGGCCGGCCTCGGAAACTCAACGTCTGGTGTAGAAACATGTTGAGTAACCAAAGAGATGGCAAATGGCTGTAGAGGTATCCAGTCATGGTGTTTCTCTGCGTAGAACCTTTCATTTTCTTCTGCAGACGCCCTAAACCACCATTGGAGACGTCTGATGGCCACTCCAGTAACAAAGCCCTGTAGCGGTACGATGAAAGTCTGGTGCATAGGTACGAAGCTGAACAAAATTGGGACTGACCTTGCAAATGGGTAAAGGTCTGGACCTCTTAGAAACTTGAACACTTGATCAAGGTGGACTTTGTCAGCTCGTAGACTTTTGGCCTAGGACTTCTTGGCCTGTTCGGCTGTGGAAGAATCAAATCAGAATGTTAGTGTATCTCCGAAAATTGAAAGGAAGAAGAAGATGAAGCAAAAAAATGAAGACAAACAGCACTTGAAACCAATCTGTGCCCAACGAAACCAAAGGAACGGTCGGGAAACAATCTTCATCCGGATCGTGTGTCCAGTGACCAGTTACCACGTACTTGTCGCTCTCCGATTTAATAGTATCGGGCAGCATGTGAACTAGGGCTTTGTCTGGTCGGGACTTCAAACACCACTTATTTTCATTCTTTCTCACCTTTTGAATGGAGTAACAATAGAGGAGTTCCCACTCTGAGATGTGGAACCCATATCACCTATTTATCTCTATGACCCCATTAACTATCCTATAAAAATTATGGGTGACGTTCCTATGGTCAAGATCTATGATGCTCATTACAGAGTGAAGACACGGGTGCAAGGGGAACCTAAGGCCTCCCTCAGTGATAGCAACTATAGGGAATTCCCTTAGCTCTCGATCCTCCTCACGGGTGAGCCTAATTCCCACATTGGGGTGAATATTGTATTTCTCTTTAAAAACCCTAACCCTCTCATCAGAATTGAGTTCAATCACCAATTTACCCATGGTTAGAAGATTTACTAACCTAGAAAACGCTTTTGGATTGAGAGAGAGATGGAAGCTTGAAGAGAGAAAGCAAGGAGAGTCTAAGAGTTTGATTTGCAAAAAAAGATAAATAGAGATGATGGTATATATTTATATATGTGTATATGTATATGTTTGTACAATCGAAGCGCCAAGGCGAAAAAGGCAACGAGTGGCAAAAATTGTATCAATTACTATCCCCATTTTTTGAATTTTTGTCATAAATATCAAAGGATTACGGCTATAGGGTTTTGTGCAAGCGGTGCTGCGCGTTAAAATGCGAAGGGGCACGACGCATGTCATTACTGAAGAAGGGAATTGGCCAATTAGGGCAAGATGCGCAATATAGTAGCCAAACGACGAAGTACATGAAAAGATTGAAAGGACTGGGGAGGTAAGGAACCCATTACCTGCTACTCTGCTTGGGAAATGAAAGTTTTCCCAACCAGAGTGGGGGCAAAATGTTGGGTAAAATAAAACTTAGACACGTGGGGGCAGCCCAACATTCTTTAATGATGACACGTGGTACTTTGCCGAACATTTTCACCTTGGACACGTGGCCCAATACCGAACATTTTTAACTTAGACACGTGGCACTTCTCTGAACACTTCCATATTTGACACGTGGCTTAAACAGAGGTGGCTAAAGTTTCCTTGGCGTCCTAAGTATTGATGAATGGTGTGCTACCATGTGGCATTCGCTGAACATCGCAAAAGTCAATTTGTTCGGCGCTTGTAATGGCGGCTAATAAATGTTAGGCATGGGTCTCACAGCATTAATATGAGTTTGTAACCATAAATACCCTATCATAATGGCTGGACTGTGTGTTTATCATCGTGAAGGTAGCTAAGTTAGTTCATCTCGTTACGAGTAGTTGATAAATGTAACAGGTAGATAGTTTGACAGCTGAATTTCGACTATACAGTCGCAATTAATCATGAAAGTATTTAATGGGAGGTATGGAGCATTAAATAGGAAGTGAAAGGCATTTAAAGAGGAGAGATGAAGAAGTATTCGGAGGCATGAATACAGCCAAGTCACATGTATTATTTTATTTATTTTTTACATTACTATAAATAAAACACTTCACTTCACAATCAAGGGAGCTGACTATTGCCAACTTATTGCACTCTTTGCTTCTTTTCTTAAGAGCATTTCATAAGCCACCTGCTGACTTAAGCATTGGAAGGTTTTCTGGTCAGAAACCTCCATTCCGGTCGTAACCTTTCTCTTCTCTTTGTTCGGCAAGATGACGGGTGTATTTCTGGTTGACGTGGTCAGCAGTTCTGACGGTAAAATTTGCTGCCGAACACAACTTAACTTGGCACTCAAGACTCCCATCAGGTCACGTGCCCGAGATCAATTCACTCACACAAAAAAGATTCTTCCTTTTTTTTTTTTTTTTTAAAGCAGGTCTTTCTTAGTTCCATGACTTTAATAGATAATAGCGAGCATTAATTTTTTCATGATAATAGATATGATTTTATATAATTTATGTAATTAAGTGTCTCTTTACATAATGTTTCAAGTAATATGAACCTTAATTAGGTTAAATTACACTCTGAAGAACATTGGATTTACTTTCCCTAACATCTCACAATTTAACTGTAATTTTCTTACAATATGAGTAAAATAAATAATATTTTTCAAAAACATTTTACACTCAAACGCCTTGGTTTCAATTTAAAGGTACGTATAATATTGTTCGAAGTGTTTTCGGCTTGAGAATGGTTTTTGAACGTTATTCAAGGTTATACAAATTGGTCATGTTTGATTAGCGGACTCGAGAGGTCATCTTAAAAATAATTATTATAAAAGATGTGTTTAGCGTACTGAAAAATATTAAAAAATTTTGAAATATCTAAAAATTTTTAAAAATTATTTACTTTTTGTCTCACTACATGAATTATGAATTTTTAAATTATATTACTTTATCTCACTTTTTATCATTCTAAACATCCCTAAATGAATAGTCTTAATTAGAATTAGTTATCCTATCAAAGTACTAGTCATGTAGCATATTTGAGTGAACGAGATAAAATATTGAACAAAACTTTTTCACATTGTCTATATACATGATTTCGGATTAAATTAATAAAAAAAATTATTATTATGCTCTCATATTTAATTATTTCTCTAGATAATAATTTTAACATTTAACTACAATTTTTTGACTATTATAATTCTAAACATGTTTCAAAAATTTATAATTGAAATTATAAGTTAATAAAATTATAATTATGCCAATTATTAAAAGTACATAATCACTGAATTAGTTACAAATGTTATTGAAATTAATAATTTTAAAAGTATATATAAATTAAAATTAACAAAATTATTTAAAATAATAAATAAAATTTTATAAAAATAAAAGTGTACAAAATTAAATAAAATTATGAAAAGTATATAAACCATGGATTAGCTATAAATAACATTAAAACTAATATAATTATTTTAAACGTATATACAAATAAATTTAATAAAGTTAAAAGTAATAAAATTATATAAGAATAAATTATGAAAAGTATTTATTATTTATTACTAAAATATATAAAATTATTTTTAAATTTTATTTATTTAATAAATAGATTATTCTAAATTTATTAAACTATTTTTGATTAAAATATATAAATATATTTTAAATTTTGAATTATTAAAAATAAAATTGTACGCTACAAATGAGGGAGTATCAAGGATGGTTTTGACATCTCAATTAAGAATATAATCGCTCGATTAGTTGATCATCTCCCTCGTAACAATTTAGCCCTTGGACAAGGGACTATTACTCCTACCTGAACAAATTCACTTTTTCAATCAAACACGGGATAATATAGGATATCTAATATCATTTGACATTTTCCATAAAAATAAATGGGATAATATTTATTTGCGGGTAAAATCGCAATTTGTGATATCGAGTTTTTGTAGTAACTGAAATTTTTATTCTCCTAACATAATTTTATTTAATTTTGTGACCATACTTGTTATTATACTAATTCAGAAAGTTTGAGAATTTGAAAATTTTTGTAATGACAAAATTTCTTGAAGGCATTTCCAAATTTAATTAATTCCATGTAGGTGCTTAACAGGAACTTGCTAGATTTGTTATCCCAACATTCAATTTAAAAATAAAATTATTTATAAGATCAAAATAGCATTATAAAAATTATATATATTTTATTATTTAAAATAAAAATTATATATATTTCAAATTAAATAATATTATATATTAAAATATGCAGTTGTGTAAATATAATTAATACGTAAATAAGTATGTAGATAGGTATAAAATAAGAAGGATACTACCGTTTCTATCCCTTGTACATATTTCTTGTTCCTATTTAGAGATTAGGTAAAATTTAAAATGGGGGCGCTGACATTGGAATTTGCTGTTAGGCGACTAACAGCAAATCTTGACCACACGATCTCATCATCTACTGCCAAGGCCAAATCCAAAAACCATCAACTTTTTTAGTTTCTTTCATTCTTCTTTTTTTTTTTTTTTAATACTTGACTGTGAAGGTAAAATCAAGTGGAACCAACATTTTTATTTTTATATATTTTTTTTGTTGAAATGTGGTTCAAATGACAAAAATATCTTTGAATTACTAGCTTAATATAATAATTATATTGAATATTAAAATATATAAAAATAAACTTTATCAATATAATTAAAATATTATAATAAAAATTCATTTATTATAAATTTTTTTCAAAATTCAGATAACAACGTCGGTTTGCTTGTTAAAAAATTTAAAAAATAATAATTTATCAGTATAATTTAATTTTTTGCAATCTAACATCAAATCAACATTTTTATTTATTTATTTTTGTTGAAATATGGTTCAAATGACAAAAGTATATTTGAGCTATTGGCTTGATATATTAATTATATTGAATGTCAAAATATTTAAAAATAAAATTTATTAATATAATTTAAAACATTATAATAAAAATTCAACTATTGTAGAAATCAGAATATGTGCATATGTCTTATTGAACCTATGTAAAAATATTTTTTATTATAAAAATAAAATATACTGATAAATTTTGTCATTTGAACCATATTCCAATAAAAATAAATAAATAAAAATATTAATTTCATTTAACTTCTTGCTTTACTATTCAAGTAAGTTTTTTGAACTATTGTAAAAATTAGACTATCTACATATTTCTCATTGAACTTGTATAAAAATATTTTCTATCATAAAAAATAAATTATACTAATAAATTATTTTTCTAGATTTTTTTACAAACATGCCAACAATTGCTACTTGAATTATTATAAAAATTTTAAGAAATTAATATAAAAATAATTATTATAAAAAATAATCGTTAACATGCATGAATACTAGAATTAGTACTTAAATTAAAAAAAAATTATGTAGACTACTTTCTTATGGTAAAAATGAAAATATTTTAATAAGTTGATCAAACTTGATTTTATTTAAAAGGTAAATAATTACAAGTAGAATTTTTAGAAAAATTGTACTTATAACATATGAATTATCTTCATATTATAAAAGTTAAAAATAAGTTATTCCTTTTGAAGTTTTTTAAAAATAATTTTTTATTATAAAAATTTAATTATACTGATAAGTTATTATTTTTTAATTTTTTAACAAACAGTTGGATATTTTTAGCTGAATGTTGAAAAATTTTATAATCAATGAACTTTTATTATAATATTTTAAACAAAATAGATAAATTTTATTTTTAAATATTTTAATATTCAATATGATTATTATATTAAACCTGTAACTCAAAGATATTTTTGCCATTTGAATCACATTTCAACAAAAAAATAAAAATAAAAATGTTAGTTTCAGTTGATTTTACCTTTGCATTCAAGTAGGGGAAAGGAAAAAGGCAAATGAAAGAAACTCAAAAAGTTGCTGACTTTTAGGTTTTGCCTTGGTCGTAAATGATGAGTGTAGACACATAAAATTCGACCAAATCATAAATTGTCACGTGTCAAATAAAAGCTCATTAAATTGACAAATAAAATCTTGTCACGTGTCTCGTTGAGGATTTTAAGAAAATTTTACTTGTGGACAAATGACAAATCGCCATGTGTAAAAGTGATTTAGCCCAAAGATAGCAACACTTGGCCAATCAAATTGAGCCATTTGTTAGCTGAGCCTACCACTAAAGATAATTAATCTTAATTTTTATCTCTTAAATAAATAAATAAGAGATAATTATTTAAGAATTATAATGTTATCCAAATTACTTGATTTTTATCTCTTATTTAATAAATAAAATAATGAGATAATTATTTAAGTGATTTGATGTTATCTAAAGTTTTTAATATTATATCTTATTTAGTAAATTAAATAGTGAGATAATTATCCTGGGGAGGTTGAATTCAACTGTGACTCTCTCTCACACATCTATAAATAGGGGTCACTTCCAAGCATAAAGGACATTTTTCTGTATACAAGGAGACTCTGCTGGATCAAGCAGCCAAAGCTCCACCGACTCTCAAGCAAAAAGAAGATACACGTGTTGATTCGAGATCAAGTTTCAAACCCTCACATCAACATTTGAAGAGAAGAATCAGAGAACTTTATTTCTTTGATTAGAAATTCAAAGATTGTATTTCACTTTACTTCTTTATAAATCAATAAATTTCAATTTGTTACTGTAATTTCTGTGTATATTTTCCAAACATAAAATTTGTGTGTACAATAAGATCATTAAGGATTTGCTGTTAGCCGCTCAACAACAAATCCTAATTTCAGCACCCTCGTAAAATTTCCAGCCCCCCGCACCGATCCTTACAAAGCATATCTATCTATATCTTCTATATATCATTATAAGACAAATTCATAAATTTGGTGAAATTCTTTTTTTGGTTCTTATTTTTTGGTGAAATCTTTTTTTTTTTCTTCCTATAGTATTCTTCAACTTCTTATAACTACTCACACTTTAATAGAATTAAAAAGTAATTTATTTATAACTTTCACATAATGAAGCAATTTCATCTATTTATTTTTTTTATCTTTTATCTTTCTTAAATGTCCTTTAACTATCTACTATTTTGAAATTTTTTAATTTTCTTTAAATGCTCTTTAATTATGTATTATTTTATTTAAATAACCTTAACTACTATTATTTACTACTTGAATCACTTTTATTAATTTTTCTATAATTAACAAATTAATTAATGATATGCACATAGTTTTAAATTAAAAATTTACGTGTATCATGTGTGTACCAGTATCTATAACATACATAAAAATAAAAACTAACAAAAAAATTAAGTAAAGATTCATAATTTATAAAATTAAAATTTTTTTATTAATTATTAAAAAATCACATATATTACGTATGCGATGACCTCTAGTCACAATGGTCAATGCCCCTCCAAGGGGGCATTACTTCATTGATGTAAGTAGTGATCGAAAATAGGTATTTTTGGACTTCCAAGGAGCTGCAGTGGAAAATTAAAGATTGAGATTTAATTATTTTTAATCGGATGGTTCTAATTTAATTTAATTAAAATTATTTTTAGAATAAAAAAAAGTTAAAAAAATCTAATTGGAAGATAATTAATGCAAAATGTAAAAAGTCACACGTCATTAAAGTGAGAATAAATCTTATTCCTTCATTTCTTCACTACAGCCCTGCAGTGGATTTCTTCACTGTAGTCCCCTGCAACCCGTATTTTTGCTACCGCAATTAAACAGCACTTAAAGAGCAGAAGACCAAATAAATGCTTAATTAGTGTGGGAACTTGAAGGAACTGTTCTGGTGCTACTTCCATGCAGAAAACGAAATAAATGCCTAGTCTGTGGGGACTTGAAGGGACTGTTTTAAACAGTTCTTAAAGAGTAGAAGACGAAATAAATGTCTAATAAGTGTGGGAACTTGAAGGGACTGTTCTGGTGCTACTTCCATGCAGAAAACGAAATAAATGCCTAATCCGTGGGGACTTGAAGGGACTGTTCAGGTGCAAATTTCATGCAGCAAACAAATAAATGCCTTAATTTGTGGGAACTTGAAGGGACTGTTCAGGTGCTGTTTCCATGTTTATACCCTCTCAGGGCATCCAGTGTTTTAAGTTAAAATACAAACTTTTTTTTTTTAATTAAGTTGAAATACAATTTTATGAGTTCAAATTGTATTTCTAATATTTTAATTTTGATGGATAAAATTTTACATGAATTCACTGGATGAAACTTACGTACTAGTCATGGAAAATAATTATGATACCGAATTAGTAGTTTTGAGATAATGAAATAAAATTTAATTACTTAGATTAATGTGTGAAATAATATAGATGACTGAAGAAAAAAAAGTGATTTATAAGTAAAATAATAAATAACAATTGTACTTTTAATACAGGTGGCAATAATACTACAGCAATGTTTTAAAAATCAAACCGTTCATCGACCAGAAAAGTGATTGGGTTACGGGTTAATGATTCAAGTGTCGGTTCAGCCGGAATCGAATCGGAATTGAACCATGACGTTATAAATATATTTAAATATGTCACGTCCCAGATTTTCATAACCCGAATGTCCGAGAGTGATTTAGGATTATTTGTTGGGTATAAAAATAAGATGATAACAACACGCCGTCACACCTTAAATTTTTTCCTTCAAACTGGGGTTGACTCACAATAAAAATTTAAAGTATTCAAAATCCCTAGTTTATCCCAACCAATAGTTATAAGCCTTTAGGTTAAATCAGTTGGTGGGATTCAACTAAAGGGCACAAAATAAAGATAGAGAATAGTATTACAGAGCCATCTAAGCGTCCCAATCACGCGATTAACATTACATACCAAATAAAAGCAAACTAGGTCTAAACTTAATGATTACAAACATTCAACAATTATTATTACAGACCACAATGATAAATAAAGTCTTCCAGTGCTGCACAAGAAAAAAAATAGATAACTCTTCTGGTGGAATATTTAAGAGAAATTAATCTCTTTCTAGCTCATCTTCAGTATCTCTGTGCTTAATATCTTGAAAAAAAATATTTCCACAAAGGGGTAAGCTTCTAAAGCCCAATAATCAGAATCTCCTAGGTGCCTATATGCAGTGGTAGTAATACTACACTGTATTAGGTGACCCAATACAGTGAATGTAATTAGGTAGCATACTGTTCATGCAACAATTAATTCAATAGATTACAACTGAATAATGTAAATTATACTTACAACGGTTCGATGAGACCGTCACTGCAACTACTATTTTACTTACGTGTCGAATAGTTTAATGTTGTTATTTGTACCACAATGAAATCAGTGTCACAGTGGTAGGGATCTCAGATTCAGATTTTTAAGATCTTAGGATCAAACTCCGTAGCGATACAGGTTTCATAAATATATATTTTTTATAAAATATTCATCAAAAGGAATTAAATATAATTAAATAATTCCAATGCATCATTCATATATAAGCAAGAGAGGTTGCCAGTCATAGTAAAATTTGATAAAGGAGTTTAATCTAAATCCTTCTAGGATAATCATACTCCTATCCTCCTCTACCCCCAGCCTTAGGAACCAGTGACTTTATGGGCTTAGCATCCAATGCATTCTGACAGTGTCACCCACCAAAAACCTAACCGTCGCGACCGGCTACCTGACTGGCCAGGTCAGAAGGGAGCATCTCCTAATTAAAATGCATATGTTCCCATCTCTATCTAAAAGGCCATTTCTACCCACCCATCACCCCATTGCCAAAAATAACTTTAGCACCGAGTGCCTTAATTTCTTCTCACCCTTTTACATTCCCAAGGGTACCTTGTATGGAAATAAGATATTTTTAATAACAACCGGCAATGTTCCCGGGCGATGAATCATAAGTGGAATTATTCAGTCACATGCAGTATATTTTTAAGTACTCTATCTAAATCCATAATTCAATAATAATTCTTAATAAATCAAAGATTTAACATAGTCATCAATATTATTATCACAAAAGTAGGTATTACATGTAAATTAACAATTAACAAGTAACTAACAATAATTTAGAATTCGAATTAGTCTTTTAGTTAATTGTTTTGACAAGTTTGCCGTATTACTTTTGATAAGAATAAAATTATTTCTAATAGTATATTAATTAAGCTGAGGTTGGCAGCTTAGTGGGTAGGCAACTCTAATTGCGATTTGAAGTCACGAGTTCGAACCTCATTGGCTACGATCTCAATTTTTGTCTCTTTTTCCTTTTTATTTTATTAATTTATGGAATATAAAGATAATAAATAGGTCTTTGGACTTATATTTATTTTAGAAAAATTTATAAGTTTTATTTTATTCTCATCTGGATAGTATAGTACATCAGTTGAACAATTAAGCCAATGTGAGATTACAAAGCTAATCCATTCTAAACTTTTGATTTGGTAGGAGAATAATATTATTCAAAACAATTTGAATAAATTCTCATCATCATCTTATTTATAACCAAACCCTTATCATAGGGTTTCGGCTTCAAGATATCCACAAATGTCTATAAGATTATTCAAATGTTTAGGAAGGTATTAAATATGTTTCATTAAATTCACCTAATCATAAAAATATAGTTATATAACTTGCTAGGTTGACAAAACAATACAAAAAAAAAAAAAATCAATTAAAATAGATCAAATTCATTTAAGGAAGACCAAATGAGGAAAGAATAAGTCCATTGTTTCATTTGGGCATTTTATCAAATATTTGGTTCTACTTAGTCATTTTAGTTTGAATAAGTCATCCAACTAGTCATGATGAAATTGATTGTTTAAGTCAGTTATCATAAATATTAGAGTGTCAAATAATACATAATATCCAGTTTAAAATAATTTCATATCAGTTGGAAGATAACTAAATAGTATCAACTTAACAGTGCACTTCAGTATTATATCAAATAGTATAAGTGTTTTACTATATTAGGCCTTGTGAACAAAATTACACATCAATAGAAATTATTAACATGACTATAACTAATAAAGGGTAATTGGAAATTTAAATAAATCTTTAAACATAAAATTATAAAAGAAATTCGAACAAGCATCAACTAAAGGCTAAGCAGAGATAGCAGTATAAAAGAAAATTTATATAAAATAGAGCAGAACTCCGATATTTATAAACTTTATATCTGTAGAAACTAGACTTTAGGACCTACAACTTTCATGTTTTACATTTTTTAAAATTCTAAAGTCTAAAGGTTCAAAAACGGCATTGAATTCAGTTTGTTCAGAAGATACAATTTTACACGTGTTCAGTATTGTGGGCATAACGTTTGACTCACAAATTGGATTGATGCAAATCTTTTTGGGTAGGAAAGAAAACTTAAAGGGCTACAACTTTTATGTTTTAGCCGAAGCCTAATTCTACCGTTTTAGGGGTCAGAAGCATATTAGAAGTTACAAACAGAGAGCTGTCAGCATGCTGGGTTATATCAGTCAAAGTTTTGACTTCCCTTCCCCCAATATGTGGGTATTTTTTTTTTCACAATCAAGTTTCATACTTCAAACCTATAAAATGCTTCAGCTTCAAATTAAAGGCATCAATTACATTTTAGGAGGTTCGCCATCCTACCTCAATGAAGATATTGATGACCAAGTTTGAGAAGGAAAAAGGAGTTAAGCTTTGAACACCACCTAATTGGAAAGTTCCAAGCCTTTCTTCTTCCTCCAAGCAACACCGAATCTCCAACTACACTAAATAATGATTTTTTTTTCTCTTATTTTTTTTCTCTTTGAAGGCACACAAATTTATAAGAAGTCATGGGAGTGTAAAGAAAGTGTCGGTAGAGAAAAACAACCTCCACTTCCTAAACTTGAAAGCCACTAAAGTAGGATTATGCATATACAATAGGTAGCATAATCCAATAATCTTGTTTTGCCTTTTTTACTATCTAACCACATAATTTAAGAGAGGTATTGGAGGATGGATGGAGATGGGTGGCATAATCCGGGAATCATGCTATCTTTTTGATTAATTAAATAAATTATTTAAAAGATGTTTTAAGTCTTTAAATCATGATTGCTAAATAATTTGAAAGAAATGCTTTAAAGTCATCAATGTAGGATTTTCTTTTTGACTAATAAACTAAATAATTTGAGAGATTTTGAGAGATGTGTGGAAGAAAGAATGGATGGAAAATGAAGTTTGTCAGGAAATAATTTAGAGCTACTATTCATGAGTCAATTTAATGATTGATAAAGTAAGTTAAGGTGAGTCAAAGAAAAGGTTGACTCATAGGTTAATGGGCTTGGGTTAAACCAAATAGGCAATTGAGTTAGTAATTTTTTTAATAAAAGTTTAGAAATTTTACATTAAACTCTTACATAAGAGAAATTAAATCCGAAAATCTGTCCAACTAATTTTATCATTCCAAAAATTTTCAAATCCTCAATTTTCTAGATTTTTACTATAATAAATATTGCCACCACACTTAAGCAAATTAATTAAGAAAAAAATTCAAGTTATTACAAAATATATAAATAAAATATCAAATATGTTAGAATTATATACTAATTTTAAAAACTTATATTTTTTCACATATTCTTCTATTTTGTTTTGTTTTACTTATAAAAAGTGTCAATAAAAAGTATTCTAAAATAAAATCACTCAAAACTAACATACTACATAAGTAAAATTAAGTAAAAATATAGAATAATAAGTATTAGTGGTTTAGTGAGATAATACTTGTCACAAAATAGATCCAGGTTTATTTCTAAGCTAGTGCATATTAGTTTTCTTACACTTACAATTCAAAAATAAAAAAAGGTTGGTTCGTAAAAACTAGCACAGGTTCAACTGATTCACCAGTTCGACCATTGGGTTGCTGGTTTTTCATCGGTTTGAAATCAAATGGATTTAAATGGTCAACTAGACCTATTTCTTGGACCGGTTAATGATCCAACCCATTGAATCGCTAGTTTGATTCGATTTTTAAAACATTGTACCAGAGTAAAAATTACTAATGATAGAACTCGTTTAGTATTATTTTTTATTATTGACAAAATTACTCTTCATACACTTAGATTCTTTTCTAAATTAATTTTTCTCATCCTTGTTTATTGATGGGTCATTCTAGCAAATAACAAGTGCCTAGTGCACCTCTTAGGAGTCATATTTTTTTTTGACACATACACAAAACATTTTTCGGCTCCAACTTTTGAATCTAAAAATTTCACATGACAAGTATTTTTGCATACTTGTTAAGCCCATAATCATCCTTAGCAAAATGTCCTAGGACACTTGTTAGCAATTCCCTTTGTTTGTACTTAATCTTTTTTAAAAAATCTAAATTTTATCTTCAAAATTAATTTTTCTCATATTTATTTATTCATCTCTATATTTTTTAATCTTTTTAAAAAACACCTAAATCCACTCTGCCAGTTAACTTCTCGAATTTTCATTCATTTGTCTCCATCTTTTTTGCTCTATTTAAAAAACATCAATCTCCATGAAAAACTCATTATTTTCTTCCTTTCTCTTAAAAAAAAAAATCTTACTTTTATCCTCATCTATTAATGTGTATGTGTATTTTTTCAAGAGATTTTATGAAAATTTGTTTTAAAAATAATATTATCTTAAGTTCACACAGCCCCTCATTTTGGGAAAATTTATATTTTTTATTTTTTACCAATATAAAAATTTTTAATTACATGTTTTGCCCTTCGAAAAAATAAATTAGAGATTCATTTCTAATATTTTTATAACAAACTAAATTCGAAAGTTCCCATAATTATGTATATTATATATAGAAAAGATAATATTCTTAAAAAAATTATAAAAAAAAGTTTAACACAAACAATATAATATTAATAATAAATTTTAAAAAAACATATTTTTTAAATTAATATAGTCACAATTAAAAATGAGTCTAAATTTCTAATAGTATTTTTTTTCTATGCAGTTGCATTGAAATTTAATTAATCTAAAAAAAAGTGTTCATACCAATAAAAAACCTTCAAATATATTAGATAAAATATTACAAATAAATAGTCATTTTTTTATAATTAAGTAAAAAGAGAGAATTTAGAAGGACAAAAAATCTTGATTTTATAAAATAGTAAATAAGGATAATTTTATCAATAATAAAAAATATTAACTGAGCTTTGGCATTAATAATTTCTCCTCCACCATTATCCCCACCCTTTTTAGAGTGATGGTTAGTTAATTTCATTAAAAAAAAAAACTGATTAAAGAGTATTGCCAAATGTGTTATAGCCCAATGTACTGTGTAGCCACATAAAATATATATATATATATGTATATATATTTTTGTGGGGTCAGTCCTATTGGATTGGTGTAAAAAAATAAATCGGGTCCGTTGGATTTAAATGGATAGCATCTTCAATAATTTTAAGCGGTATTTATTTTTATTCTCTTAAGCATGTCTTAAAAGAAAACAAAATCCTCTTTTAATTTAAAAATTAATAAATGGTGCCCCTCATAATTTAGATTACAGTACTATGAATTTGATTAAATCTATTAAATTTGACTGAATTTATCTCTCGTGAGATAGAATTGATTGGAAAAAATTAATTTTTACAAAAATATTATGTTAGAAAAAATTCATGTTGTCTCTGTTTTTTAAATAATATTGTTTGGATAGCTATATATACAAGACTATATAACATGTAACACAAATATAATTAAATTTAATATTTTTTAATAAATTTATACTTAGATCAAGATTATTTGTTGGTTTTTAAATTAGAAAATAATCACCTATGTTTTTGTCCAAACTATAAAGTACAAAATGTAACTACTGCAAATTTTAAATAATAATATTAATATGATTCGAACTCAAGACGAATATTGTTAACACAAATGTAAAATTACTATGAAAAAGCACGAACCCAACACAATTACATGCACTTGAAAATCAACTTACTTTGATCTTATTTTAAAATAAATTAATTATTTAATATATTAAATTTAAAAAACATTTGAATATAAGCACAAATAGATAATGAATTATAAACTCTAACGCGATTACAACCCAACATGATGGGCAGTGCCGACTTTAAAAAGAAAATTTCTTAAATGGAAGGTTGATTTGGGTGGTACCCGACGGGCCGGACCATTTGGGTTAGGCAGCGGTTTCTAACCTGAGGCCCAGGTGTGACAAGCTGGCAGCTGGCTTAACAGTAATAAGGTCACCCACGGATGTGGGCCCATTTTTATATGCATTTCATGTAAAGTGATAAGAGAGGAGATTATCCGAGTAATTTTAAAAGATACTGCAATTGGTAAAATTTAAGATTTATTTTTTAGTAATCACTAATTTAAGTATTTTTATAACGATTTATTTGATTATTAATTTCAAGACTTACAAAAATTAGTAGAAGTACATGTAAGTTGACTTGTACATTCTAAATTATCAAAATAAAAAAAAAAAACAACAAATTATGTCGGCCGAAATGACATTTGGGAGAAGGTTTCAAACAATTCAAGTTTAATGTTCACACCATAAAATACATCTGATCTCATTTTATTATATATATATATATATATATATATATATGCACGCACACATTCCACGTTTCCACCTTTTTGCCAATCTCAATTTATTTATTTTTTCTATTTTTCTTTTTAAAGTACAAGGACATCACACAATTTGCTCGTTTAAAATACTAGGAATTACAAGAAATCTTTAAAAATTTTTAACTATCTTCAGCTTTCTTTTAATTTTTTTTTTTGTTTTACACTAAAGATTTTCAGTTCTCTGTAACTTTTGCCAGCTTTTTAAAGTTTTTAAGTAACACCAAATAATAAACTTTTTCCAATTTGACTATTTTTTCTTTCGTGCTCTAAACGGTCACTGTACGAGGTGGGAGAGGAGATTCTCAAGTTTAAACTCAGGTCACAAATGAGCACTACGAGTTTCTTTGCTAATTAGGCTTGGGTTCTCCTCCATTCTCTTATTAAATGTATATTTTGTTAATTCATCTATATTATTATAATAAAGGAATAGTATGAGTTGCTGTGAAGCTAATTACTTAGCAAAACTTCTTAATTTTTTCTTTAATATCCTTTAATTACCAATAACTACCCAGAATTTAAAAAATATGTGTAAGTAATTTTTGAAATACTATAAGGTTTTCAAGTAATCTTATATTTATACTTTTTAATTTTCCTTTTATACCCATTAACTTCTCAATACTTTTGTTTGTTCTCTTAAAATACTCTTTATTTACTTACAATTTACTTAAATATCACTCTCTGTTATTTAACATAAATATTTTATTTTTTAAATATTAATTATTGTTTAATAATTTAGAAAAAATTTAAAAAATAAAAAATAATAATTATTTTCTTCATACACAAAATGTCTGCATCCACTTCTAGTATTTAACATAGGAGAGTTTGTCTTTTTGCTCAAATAGTGTGTTCTAGAATTTTTTTTCCCATAAAATAAATCTCTCTTTCCTCTTATTGTCACATCTCTTTCTTTCTTTCTCCCTCTCTTTCTTTCTCTCTCTCTCTCAAAAAGAAAAAAAAAATCTCTTGGCATGCTTACTTGAGGAGATAGTGCATATCTTAGGCGTCTCTCAACATGTGAACAATAGAATGACATGCTAAAACTCGTCATTGGACAAGCCCTGAGAGATGTCAATAGCAATGCCGAGAGACATGTCAAGCCCTTTAAAGGTTAGAAAGTTGATTATGCGTCTTCAACTTGGGTAATGTATGTTCTTAGCACCGTGAAAAAGGCTTAAAATACATATATAAGGGGTGGGTCTCAAGCACAATGCTAAGACAGCATGCCACACCCCTGACCCTTGACGGGTCCGCTAGCATGCATGGGCAAACTCAGGCGCAATGTTACGATAACATGATTACTTATTCGAATTAGTCGGCTTGAGGTGTGGGCAAATTTCGGAACCTTTTGGAGCATGGACAACTTGATGAATTATCCTAATATGGGCAATCGTGATATCTCAACATTGCGTCTGAGATGGGTCAACCAGTCAGAATGAGGAAACTTTAGCTTCCCCGAGGGCATTTTCATGTAAAAAAAAAAAAAACTCTATTTATTACATATTTAATGTGTATAATTATCTTGTTAATAAAATTTGTTAACAGCCCCTTACTACACTTTCAAATGCAATTTTAAGTAGTGTCATATAAGGGTAAATTTCAAAAACCTCTTCTAGTGGCCTATATATCATCTCACTTTAGTTTCTATAGTTTTAATTATAATAGTGAATCTCTATAATTAGGTCAAGTTTAGTTTTGATCCTTTATTCAAGTGAAACTTGCTCATACTGTATAGGCTTGACTTATTTATTATTATTATTATTTTTGGGTAATAGATTAATTGTTACAATTATACTGTAGGGATTAAAATGAAATTTAATGTAAACTGCAAAGGTGCTAAATTTAATTTACCCACCATATAACTATATATGACTTATCATTGAAAATCAGCAACGTACATACTGAATGTTTTCTTAATGCGGCAAAACTCATAAATTTTCTATTTTTAATTTGTTTTTTTTACCATTTTCCTTGTAAAAACTAGTATTTTCTTACACACACTTTCCCCCGTTCTCTTTGCAATCATCTCTCTCTCTCTCACACATTTAAATGTAAAATTCTTTACTTCCAATGTTTAATGCAGACAATTATCTTACTAACAAAGTCATAAATATCACTTATTCTACTTCGGATACAATTTAATTTATGTTCTTTTTGTAATTTAATAGGGGTTTTTTTTTTATCCTAAGTGAAAATTAAGGGCTTTTTTTTTTCTCATATTTTCATTTAAAAACATGAAATATATAAAATTGAGATAATAAAAAATTAGTATAATTCTTGTTCTGTATTTAAGAAGATGGAAGCTCAATTATAATGACAATGACATTTGGATATAAATCACACAGTGTAATATATATTTATGTACGCAAATTAAATATTTTCTTTTATCAACAAAAATAATTTTTGTAATTTTTTACCGTATATTTTTTTAATTGAATTGCTAATATCTTATATACATACAAAATTCATCTTTGGAAAATAAATAACAATTTTAGGAGCAAATTAAATTTATTAATGAAAAAAATGAATTAAAATCTTTAAATTTCCAATCAAAGAAATAATTCTCTGATTCGTTAATTTGAGGGCATTTGAGGGCTTGAAACTTGATCTTGAACCAATACTTGAGTGCTCTTGATGCGAGAATCTGTGGAGTTTTGTCAGTTTAATCCAGCAAAATTTTTTTATATGCAAAAGAAAGTATCTTCCTTTTTAGTAGTGACATCTATTTATAGATGTTTAGTAGAGAATTACAATTGAATTTAATTTCTCTAAGATAATTATCTCATTATTTTATTTATTGAATAAGAGATAATATTAATGAGTTAAGATAATATTATATTTCTTTAATAGTTATCTCTTATTTATTTATTTTTTAGAGATAAATATTAATAAATATTAATTATCTTTAGCAATGGCCTTACTGACAAGTGACTCAATTTGACTACATCACTTTTATACGTGGTGGCTTATTATTTGTTCATATGTAAGATTTTCTTGAAATTTCCAAAGATACGTGACAAGATTTAATTTATCAATTTAATTGAACTTTTACCTGACATTATTTGACAATATTTAATTAATCAAAATTTGTGTGTCTTTGTCTTAATGGAGTTTTTTTAAGTAAATTTTCATCATTTTAATTTATTTAATTATGTCTACAAATTATTAAATTTTTATGTACTTTATTTTAGTACTTACGTTCAGGTTTCATAACTTGCAATCAAAGACAAATCCTTCTTTACAAGTTTAAGCTAAAGTTAGTTCACTATGTTTGTTTGCGCTGTTATTTATATCACATTAATCATTTATGGCATGAGTTCATATATTTAAAAAAAAAATCTCTAAATTTTATTTTCTTTTTAAGTGTTATTTATTAGAATATTGATGTATTCTGCAAGCTAAAACTCAAAAGGGTTGTGGGTTTCAATGCTTGCAAAAATGTATTTGACATTACTGAATAAAAAATTTGCAATATAACAATAATGTTTTATTTACTAATGATGGTGCTTTCTTATGTTGTCAACAAAAACTTGAATTCTTATCTTCTACTTTAAGCATTTTATATAGGAAAAAACTATATAAATCTTCAATATTACTGAGAAGATATTTATTATTATGTTGACTTAAATTTGAATTTTAACTATATCAACTTAAATTTTACAAAAGGTATAGAATAAAATAGTTAGTCATTGTTATTCTATTAATATATATATATATATATATATATATATATGCATACTTTTTCTCATTAATATGATCAAAATATTTTTTATACTTATTATAATTATTTTTGTCAATTAATATAATTTGATTTAATTTAAAAAAAATAGTTGATTCCCGTGCATCGCACAAGCACTTGCTAGCTAATTATTATTATTTTCTTTTTTTGTAAGTATGACACATAAAAAAATATTTTGTCCATCTAATTTATTTATTTATTTTTACAAAATGGGCATATATAGCTTGTGATCTTTGAGTAATAGTTCAATTTTCAGTCTATATATCTGGACTTCACATGACATCCATTTTACAAATTTTATTAATATTGGACCTTAGTCATTAATATTTGCTTTGGTATTAAAAAAAAAAAAATTGTAACATAGTTAAAATAGTTACATGATTCAACTTATTTAGTTTCTTTAGACATGTAAAATGCTAAAAATTGGTTTTATAACATATTTTTAACAGCTCATCACAAATAATTAGGAGCTGTCTTTGTAATTTACCTAAATTTTTTATAAATCGTATTAATGCATTCTAATCATGCATGAAAATATATTTGAACTCATCACAAATAATTTAAAAGTAAATTTATTAAAATCTTAAAATACATAGAGATGAACTTAAATGAATCCAGCAAATTTACTGGCCCGTCAATATCTACATAAGATTTGAAATTTCTAATAAAATAAACCTTTCAATTTGTTCGGTTTTTTTTTTTACTATTTAAATTTATTTGAATTTATGGAACCAAGGTAAAAATTTAAAAATTAATTAAATAAAACGTTGTGTTTGAGATTAACTTGGTTCATGACCAATCAATCTCGAGTGAACTTATAACAAAATGGATATACGAAACAAACCGAATTTTAACTTCAATTACGTTTGTTTATCTCACTACTAGAAATTACTGTATAAGATATGGATAAACGGTCGATTGCCTTCAGGCGGTCAAGAAAGCCACATTTCACAACCGCTTTTTTGATTCCTAAGGCAATGTTTGTTTGGGGGATGAAATTGGGGCATTAGATAAGCAATCTATTATTTTTTATCAAGTTAACTTTAGTTCTGTGTTTGGTTTACAATATTACAACTTCGGATTGGATTTTATATCCCTTAAAATGGGGGATAAGTAATACCATGGAGAATATGGTATTACTTATATTTCACCTTCGAATTTGTTTCCACCAAAATCTAAAGGTTCAAAATTATTTTTTGTCACATTTTACGGTAAATCATATCTTTTATCCCACTTTACATTCCACCAACCAAACACTACAAAAAAAATCCCACATAAAAAATTAATCCTATGCTATATCCAATTCCATATATTATATATTATCTCATGATATTACTTATACCCCATCATCCAATTCCTCGAAACAAACATAGCCTAAGTGGTCGAGAAAGGCCGTTAAATCACCACACCATTACCTGTACGCCTTATTTCGCTTAGCTCTCTCTCTCTCTCTCTCTCTCTCTCATTTCCCTCGTTCTCTCTCTCTCTCTCTCTCTTTCTCATTTCCCTCGCTCTCTCTCTCTCTCTCTCTCTCTCTCGTCCTTGCCTGGTTTGCTAGCCAATTGCAGTCCGCCAGAGCCGCTACCATTAAAGCTCAGCTCTCCTCTACTCAGCTCCCTCAGGTATTGTCTCTCTCTCTCTCTTTCTCTCTCCCCCTTACCGATCTCCTCACCCATTACACTGTTTGATCTTTTTTTGAAAGGTAAAGCTGTTTGAAACCTTCGTGCCGGAAGATTTGAGTAAATTTTTGGTCTACTCTTCAACAGTTTTTTATTTTTATTTTTTTATTTTTTCTATTTTGGCTATTGGCAGATTTTGTTTGGGTTGAAGTTTGTGAATTTGTAATATATTTGTTACATGGTTTTGGTGGTTTGTGTGTACTTAATCTTGCTTTAATTAATTTATTCCACGTTTAATTTTGTATTACATGTTGTTGACATTGAGACTTGCATGTTAATAGTCATTGAAACAATCCATGAAATATTATTTTTAATTTTGTTTATTTTATATTTAATTAATCTAATTACTATTTATTTTGTATTATTGGAGATAAGATTTTCTTTAATTAGTCAAATAGTTAATAACCATTAATTGCTTACTTGTTAGTTGTTAATTATGTACAAAGGAATTGTTAATGGTTTACTACTTGTTTGTTAATTGTTAATTTATTTGAAAGAAAAATTAAATAAATTGTTAATTGTTGACTAGTCTCTTATAACTAAATATACTTAATTTATTATTTGTTTGAATTATTTTTAGAATTGTTTTAGTTTGGCTTAAATATTTTGAGTATGTTATTAGTATTTTTAATATATTAAAAATACTAAAAAAGACAAAAATCCTATAAATACTTGACAAATAAGTTTTAAATAAAATGCTCAATAAATAATACAAGTAATCTCAAAATCTAAAAATAAATATGTTCTAAAATCATTAAACTCCCTACCATCTAATTAATATGGAACTGCCAATTGTCCGTGCTTTCAGGCACGGAAATATAATTTGGCCTGTAAATAATTTAAATTTAAATTTATGAAGTAAACTTACATAAAAAAATATAAAAATAACTTATAAAAATAAAAATCATTAATCAAAAGAGATTAATGTATAAAATTTTATTATTTATTACGAATATTATCACCTTTTTAAAATGTTAATTTAAAATATTTTATATAAAAAATATTTAAAAAAATATGGGAAGAGTGAGAGAAAAAAATAATCTTGACCATTTACCAAATTCAACAGTTAAAAATATTTCAAATTCAAAATTTAGGACCTATTTCTTATTATATAAATGACACAGAGTGTAAAAGTGTATGTTAAATTTTTTAAAATATTAGTTTAAAATCTTTTGTATAAAAAGTATTAAAAAAATATGGAAAGAGTAAAAAAAAAAAAAAGAAAAGTAATCCTGGCCATTTAGTAAATTCAACAGTTAAAAATATGTCAAATTCAAATGTTAAACTTCCTTATTATATAAATAACACATAGTGTAAAAGTGTATATATTTAAAATTTAAGTTTTAAGCACATTAAAATTAAAATTTTAAGTTAAATGTTTATTTTTTAATAAAATATTTAAAATTTAAATGTATTTTTTAAATAAAAAAATTTAGTTGACTTTGTCTAATAGGTATCTACACATTATTTAATGACAATGTGTTTTATTATATATATATATATATGTAAAATATGTATGTATAATATTGCAAAATATAATATTTGTATTTATTTGAATTTTAAATTTCAAATTTAAAGGATGTGTTTTATTATGTAGACTAGCAATTTGAAGGCACAAAATATAATTTAGCGTTTAAATAATTCAAATTTAAATTTATAAAGTAAACTTACATAAAAAAAGTGTAAAAATAATCTATAAAAATAAAAATCATTAATCGAAAGAGATTAAAGTATAAAATTTTATTATTTGTTACAAATATTATTACATTTTTTAAAATATTGATTTAAAATCTTTTATATACAAAGTATTCAAAAAAATATTTTAGTCGACGGCTTAAGGCGGTCAAGAAATCCCTTGCCTCCTGTAGTGTCTTGGACATGGAGAAATTATTTTAAATGGTCGTCACACAGTCTTCATTAATTTAATATTAAAAATAAATAAGATATCATTATTATGAGCTGTTTAAAATGTAATAAAAATTATTTTATAATATTATCTTATGAAATACGAGGTTAGAAGGAGTATGAAGTTATTTTGAGAAAGGATTTATTAGGAGATCAATTTCAATTAATAATTTATGCGGGTCTCAATATGAAGTTAATCTATTTCAATGCTTTTTTAAAAAACGGAATAATACTACAAAATAAAAAAAATATAGAAAAATAAATAAAATGAGGGGAATTACTTGTGAAACTATCTAAAATAAAAATTCGTAAAAATATAATTTAATTAAACTTTACAATTGTAGTTACAATTTTTGATATATATACACACACATATATTTGGTTTGAGCACGTTAAAAACCATAGTCCTGATGTTGACGCGTGTAATGTCTGAGTATGGTGGGGGAGGAAATTGGTTGTAAGGAAAGTTATGCCGATATACAAAATCTACATTGACTAAGGAAGCAATAAAAGAGTGGTTTCAAACTGATAAAATGGACTAGGAAGGTTCATTGATTGGATTAAAGCTAGCATAACTACTCTCCAATTTTCTATATCCATTAATGGAGCTATTGAAGGATACTTTGTTGGTGCAAGAGGTTTAAGGCAAGGAGACCCATTATTTCCATACCTCTTTATTTTAGATATGGAAATTTTCTCAAGAATGCTGCAGTAGGAAATTTCATCAGGTGCTTTCACTTACCATCCAAAATGTAAGGAGCTTAACATAAGTCACATATGCTTTGCTAATGACTTGTTCATTGTTTGCTATCCTAATGAGAACACTTATAGAACTGTTAATCAAGCTATCACTGAATTCTATAAATTCTCTGGTCTGCTACCCAATAGAGGAAAAAGCAAAATCTACATTGCAAGGAAGAACCAAGAAGAGAAAGTAAGATTATGTAGCATTTTAGGCTTCCAACTGGATGAGTTGCCTATAAAATACTTGGGTGTTCCCCTCATTTCAACTAAGCTCAAGGCTGCTGATTGTAAGGAGATCGTAGAGAAAATGCTTACTCAGATAAAGAGCTGGGCAAATAGAAGCCTCTTATATGTTGGGAGACTTACCATCACAAAATCTATCCTATTCAGCTTGCAGGTATATTGGAGCCCCCATTTCATCTTTCCTAAGAATGTATCCAACAAAATGGAGCAAACACCAAGGAAATTCCTATGGTCAGGTTCTGAGCTCAGAAAATCATCAAGCAAAGTAGTATGGGAAGACATTTGTTGTCTAAAAAATGAAGGGGGCCTCGGTTTGAAAAACATTGAAGAATGGAACAAGGCAGCAATCATGAGACACTTATGGTATATTTACACAAATAAGAACTCTCTTTGGGTTCAATGGTGTAGAAAATAGCTCATCAGAAACAAGAACTTCTGGTCTATTCCCATTCCAAGTGATTGCTCATGGAGTTGGAGGAAGATACTCAAGCTAAGATCTTTAGTAATCCAAATCAGCAGATACAAGATTGGTAATGGGTAGGACACATCACTTTGGTATTGTAACTGGGATCCCTTAGGCCCCTTAATTCCTAAGTATGGACCTCAAATTACATATGATGCAGGTTTGACAAAAGATGCAACTGTTTCAGCCATCATTCGAGGGAACACTTGGAACTGGCCTTTTTCTAATTCTTGGGAGCTACAAGAGATCACTAGGTATCTTCTTGACTATAATCCTTAGCCCAAATAAAGAGATAAATGGATGTGGATGGCTTTGAAAAATGGAAACTTTAATGTAGTTGAAACTTGGAATAGAATTTGAAATGTTCATTCAAAGGTGACATGGCATAAGCTTATCTGGCTTTCAAACAATATTCCAAAGCATTGTTTCATAATGTGGTTGGCCATTAGAAATAGACTAAGCACAAAGATAAGCTAGTAAGTTGGGGCCTAATAAATAACACTCTGTGCAATCTTTGCAAGGCTGAGAATGAAGACATCAACCATCTTTTCTTTACTTGCCAGTTTTCAACGGAGCTAAGAGATGCCATATGTAGCTTGTGCTTACTTTCACAGAGTCATCGAAACTAGAACAAATAAATTAGTTGGATGATAGGAAAATTCAGTGTTAAATCTTTTGCAAGCTTCATCAGGAAGTTAGCTTGGTCAGCAATGGTGTATCACCTATAGATGGAAAGAAACAACAGAATTTTCAAGGGTCTCACTTGTTTAATGGATCAAATTTTGCATGTAATTAAAGAAGAAGTTAGGTGGATGGCTTCCCAATGTTTAGTTGTTAAAAGTATAGATGGTAATGTAAATCTAGCTAAGTGAAAAATGGGGTACCATTATTAATAGATAGTACTACTATGTAAACCCATGAAAAGAGGGTATGCCCTCTATTACTTGTAAATTTTTTCCCTATTAATCCAAATTACCCCAAATTTTCCAAAATAAAAAAAAAAATGGACTAGGTATAAGCCAAAGTCTAATCATACATCAATAAGGTACTATTGATTAGAAAGGCCAAGGTAGAACACTCATAAAGGAGAAGCGATATCGGCCAATGTGGCCAATTTTGGGCTACAAATTGGATTAAAAGGGGCTGAAGTTGTTTTTAAGTTTTAGGAAATTTCAAGGATTTGAAGTTTGGAGCCAATATGAACTTTATTTAACCCTTAAATTTAAAAATGCAATATTCACCTCTTTAAAAGAGTAAACCAATAATAGAGAAAATATTAAATAATAAAAAGAGGTAAGGAAAGAGAGAGTTTTAAATGATGAAAGAGAAAGTAAGAAAGAGAAAAATGATTGAGGGGAGCTTCACTGTATTATGCACTAATTTATTGTCCAATACGAAATATGGAGTATTAGATCTTCTTAAGAAGTGAAGTCTAACGATTCCTATCACAAACTCAAGATAAGTAAAGATAAAAATAAAAAATAAATAAAGTACAATAATTAAAGATAAATAAAAATGACAATTAAAAGATAAATTTTAAAGTAATCAAAATTTTAAATTAATATAAATCTATATCTATATCTATATCTATCTATATTTATATGTATACCACTATAAAAAGTCTCAATATTGGTAAAACTTTTTAAGAATCTTGTACCCCTCTCCTTTAGGACAAATTTAGTTCTATGCTCTCCTAAATCCCCACTCCCTGGCTCCAAGCCCTTTCATCAACCCTTTCTAGACCTCTTATCTTCTATTATGAGTAATGTTTTAAAAATCAGACCGTTCATCGAACTGGAAAAGAGACCGAGTCACAGGTTAGAAGTTTAATCAGAATCGAATCGAAGTTGAACCGTGATATCATAAATATATTTAAATATATAAATAAAATATCAAAATATGTTAAAATTACACAATGATTTTAAAAATTTATATTTTTCCACATATTCTTCTACTTTGTTTTGTTTTATTAATAAAAAGTATCAATAAAAAGTATTCTAAAATAAAATCAGGCAAAACTAACATATTACATAAGTAAAATAAAGCAAAAATATAGAATAATAAATATTAGTGTTTTAGTGGAAGAATAGTACTTTACAACAAAATAGCTTTAGGTTCACTTTTAGACTAGTACATATTAATTTTTTTATTTTACAATTCAAAAATAAAAACCAATTGGTTCACAAAATCAACACTGGTTCAACCGTCAGGTCACCGGTTTTTCACCAATTTGAAGTTCAAATGGTCGATCAGACCATTTCTTGGACTGGTTGAGGGTCCAACCGACTGAACCGGCCAGTTTGGTTTGGTTTTTAAAACAATTCTATGTAATTATTATTTCCTGTTTCGCTGCTCAATCTCTGTGACAAGGCTGACCATACCCTTACTCTGTCAATCTCGACTATGTTAAGGAGATTTCTTGTTTGTCCCGACCTTAAAACTCTTGCGATTGGCCTTGATCCTCCATTTAGAGTCGGTGGAACCGATGGTGGATTTAAGTATGTGGGTTATGAAATCTAGATTTCCATGTTTTGTGAGTTGGCATTTTCTGCTTTAAGGCGCACGTTTTATAACCATTTCCGTGCGAGGAGATCTCTGGTGGAGGCATGCTGGACAGCGACAAAGCTTTGCGGTTCTGGGCTCATCGGGATGTTGGCTTATAGGTTGGAATGGTGTTCGATAATGAGTTGTGTGATTTGATTTTGCAAAGGTTTCTCGGTACTGTTGAATCAACCAAGTCTCTTCCACAATCTTCTGTAAGCTTCCTGTGCAATAAAGAACTAATTTTTAATTGTTTATGGTTTACTATAGTCCTGTTTGGTAACGTTGCCATTTTCTATTTTTCTGTTTATGTTTTCAAAATTTTGTAAACTCGCAATAGAAACACGTTTGATAAACCTGTTTACGTTTTTTTGTTTCGAAAAAAAATGAAAACATAAACAGAAAAATGTAAACAGAAAAAAGGTATTTTCACTCTGGTTTTCTTTTCTGTTACCAATATTTTGTCAATTTTAAAATATTGTCTATTTTATTACATTACATAAAAATAAATTATTTTATTCAAATATTTAATTAAAATAAGTTATTTTAATAAATAATATAATTACATTCAATAAATTAAATTAATTATATAAATTATTTTTAATAAATAATAAAGCTAAATTAATTTAATTTAATTTAATAATTAATTATTGCTAAATTATTTGAAATAAATATAATAATTAATTTATTTAATTTAATAATGAAATTAATTTATATAAAATAATTAATAATAAATAATTAAATTACATTAATTTTTAATTTAATTTAATTTAATTTAATAATAATTATTAAATTATTTTAAATAAATATCATAATTAAATTAAATTATTTATGATTTAATTAATTTAATTTATATAAAATATATTTTATTAAATTATTTTAATAAATAATTAAATGAATTTAATTAATTTAAAAATAATTTAATTTAATTTAATAATTAATCTAATTTAATTATTTATTAATATGAAATATATTTTATTAAATTATTTTTAATAAATAATATAATTTAATATTTATTGGATTAAATGATTTTAATAAATAATTTACTGTATTAATTTAATTAATCATATTTAATAAATTAAATTAATATGAAATATATTTTATTAAGTTCTATTAATTTTTTATAACTAATAAAAATAAATATTTTCTAAAATAAAAAAAATTAATAATTATAAACAAACTTACATTTCCAAATGTATTTTCAGTTTTCAATTCAGAAAAATAAACAGTAACAGAAAACAAAAAATAGAAAACGACAACAAAAAAATAATAATAAAAAAACGACAGCGTTGTCAAACGGATCCTATATATATATATATATATATGTTTATTTCTTCTTTACTCTATGGCTTTTCTTTCTATGTTGGGTTTTAATTTTAATATCTGTTAATAGGTAAATCATCATGTCTACTCTTGCAGCCTCACCTATATTTCTTTTGGACATATCCTCATGGGTCATGCTAGATATGTGGCTAAAGCCAATGAGGAATCCAGATATCAAATTCTCCATGTAAGGAAAACCTTTATAATTTTCTATGTATCTGACGTAAAATCATTGTGGGATATATCTACATTTCTATTTTATGCAGTGTAGGCTAAGAATAATGGACGAAAGACTAAAAGAAAAAAGTGCTTCTAATTACAACTTTGATCTCTGGTTGCAGAAATAGTAGGCTAACTCAAATTCTCAAAGATTCTCTTTGTATTATTTCATTTGTCTTTCTCCTTTTTTGTTTTCTTTAGTTCTATTGTATGCTGTGGATTACAGACACTAGAACAAAATTAGGATGTTTCTACCTTAATTTATATAAAAAATGGAATTAATTTGTTTTTTTTATTTGGAAAAGAAATCAACTGAAATCAACTGAGGTAATCTTTTGCACGTGTTGTTTATGTTTTTATATATGTAAACAAGTACTGACTGTGGCCGCTTGATCTAGAATTTTTAGCATGTTGGAATTTGGATTGTGTAATCAAACCTAACTTTCAATGTATATCATATTAATATGCTTGTGGATGAGGCTTTTATCACATTATATTTCTTACAATATTTAATTGAGCTTATCTAGATTGCAAGTTTTGGGCTCGGTCTCTTGCGTTCAAATTACATCCAACTTTGGCAATTTAATTGCCATATTGGTTGCAGCCTTAAAATTATATAGTCATCCATCTTGTTTCTTTGTTTAAGATGCACCCGACTTGCTTGATAATTTTAGATTCTTATTCCTAGCTCTTGGAGGATTACTTTATGGCTATGATATTGGTTCCACATCTTGTAGCCAAAGCCAAGTGGCTAGAAAAAGGCTTTGTTAAGTTGAGCTGTTGCATTAATGCAGTTTTAACTCTTTGATGACAATGTTGCTAAGATTATGGACTTTGATTTATCAAATTAAGCACCTGACATGGCAGCACGCCTTCATTCCACTCGTGTTCTTGGAACATGTGGTTATCATGCTTCTGAGTAAGCCATTTTTTTTTTTTTTTCCTCCTTGGTCTTACAGTTGCTTGAACATGAGTGTAACTAGGTACATGTGAGACTATTTACAAGGCTGTAAGGTACAAACTCTGTGCTGAGCATGGAAGTTAAGAGCTATGCTACATGGATTCGGGTATGAGTATTGGGTATGGATGTGTATCAGGAGCAAACCTTTCTAAGCTTGTAATTTTAGGATATTCAGATATTAATCTAAAAGTCAAGCATAGATACATGGACACATAAATATTTAAATAAATTGTATGATACTAGCATAATATGTAGGTATATTTAGAAACATGCTTGAAGTTAAATGGAATTTAGAGAGAAAAAAAAAAAAAAGAGAGAGATTTTTATCTTTTATTCATGTAAAAAGTTAGATAATTTACTTTTTTTAATTTTATCAAAATTTAAAGGATCAAAGTATCTAATTTGTGTATGGTTGCTGGACACGTGCTCCATACACTTACTTTTGTTATTCATAGTGGATAAAGTTACTTTGAAGGGGTAGAAGAGTCTATATAACACAGGTTATATCCCAATTTGTTTGCTAAGAAATTGCATGGAAATATATAACACTTGGAAGCTCATGGTGGTTGCCGATACAAGAAGTCATATTCAAGTTTTCATTTCTTTTCTCATGTTGGGTTGGCAATAAAATTGAAAATTAATTCTATGCTTCAGAATGTTTGATGCAAGAATGCATACTGTTGTTTGGCAGATATCCGATGATCGGATAGCTGAATGCAAAGAGTGATGTATATAGCTTCGGTGTTGTCTTGCTCAAGCTCTTGACTAGACACAAACCGGTCGATCATACGTTACCATGAGGATAGCATAGTCTTGTGACATGGGTACTAATTTTTCAGTTTTTTTAGCGACTTGTTTCTAATTTCAAGTTCTCTAAGAAATGTTCTTTTTCTTTCTATGAAGTTAATTACACTTTTGAAAACATTTTAGGCTATGCTGCCCTACTGGATGGGCTCCAGAGGTATCTCGTTTTGCAGTTAATTATGATTCTGTAGATGGTTTGTCCCAATCTTTTATACCTAAATTGTTTTCCTGGAAGGTTTTGCATGCTGTAATGAAGAAGGATTCCAATTCTTAGTTTGCTTATGCTGTTGATGTTTGGAGTCTGGATTGTACAGTAATCAAGATGCTAAATGGACATCCTCCTTGGAGTCAGTTTACTAGGGCAAGCATATGATTAGCCAGTTAGGCTTTGACTACTACTTGTAAGTTTGTCTACATGCTCATTGTTTTCTATTTTTGGTGGGTGCTTCCTTTATGTTTATTTGGCCGTTATTTAAGTTTAATTAACTGGTATTGTTAGAATAAAAGAAGGAGAAAAGAATTATGTATTAATATTGATGATTGTGTGTATGAATACAAGGTTATAAGGTCCCTTATATAAGAGAACAATAATCCTAATACTGATAGGAAATAGTAATCCTAATTGTGATAGAATATACAAAATAGGAAATAAGATAGTAATCCTAATTATGATAGGATATACAAAATAAGAAATACATAAATTAAGGAATTACTAAATCTAACAATATACAAAATAAGGAATACATAAATTAAGGAATTATATATATTAGGAATTATATATATTACTAAATCTAACACCCCTCCTCAAACTCAAGATGGTGGAGCAGAGACCAACTTGAGTTTGGTGACGAGGGCATCAAACCGGCCGGGTAGAAGAGACTTGGTGAAGATATCAACTATTTGATCAGTTGAAGAAACAGGAGCAAGATGGACGGTACCACAGACCACATGTTGTCGAATGAAGTGACAGTCAATTTCAATATGTTTAATGCGATCATGAAAAACATCATTGTGTGCAATCAATATGGCACTACGATTGTCGCAATGAAGCACAGTGGCCCCAGAATGATTGACACCCATGCTTTGAAGGAGCCACCGAAGCCAAAGAAGTTCCTGTGTAGTGTCAACAAGGGCACGGTACTCAGCCTTAGTGCTAGAGCGAGCAACCAGAGTCTGTTTCTTACTACGCCAAGAAATAAGGGAGTCGCCTAGAAAGAAGCAGAAGTCGGTGGTAGAACGTCGATCTGTAGGGTCTCCAGCCCAATCAGCATCAGAGTAGGCATGTAACTGAAGAGAGGACTGGCTGGAGAAATGGAGACCATGAAAAAGAGTGCCCTTGACATACCGGAGAATGCGAAGTGCAGCAGCATAGTGAGTTGAACGAGGTGCGGACATGAACTGGCTGACAAGATGGACAGAATGAGCAATGTTAGGACGAGTAACAGTCAGATAAATAAGGCTGCCAACGAGCTGTCGATACAGTGTAGCATTAGATAGTGGTTCACCATCAATAGAATTAAGACGAACATTAGCTTCCAAAGGAGTAGAAGCAGTCTTACTATCCGTAAGTCCAGCACGGGTAAGGAGATCAGAAGCATACTTGGCCTGAGTAAGATAATACCCATTAGATCCAGAAGAAACCTCAAGACCAAGAAAGTAGCTCAGTGGGCCAAGGTCTTTCATCTCAAAGTGACGATGAAGAAAGTCCTTGAGCTCAGATATACCATGAACATCATCTCCTGTAAGTATCATATCATCCACATAGAATAGAAGAAGAACAATGCCATGGGTAGACTGGCGAACAAATAAAGCTGAGTCATAGGCACTAGTAGAGAAGCCAATAGTACTGATGATAGAACTGAGCTTAGCATACCAGGCACGCGGTGCTTGCTTAAGACCATAAAGAGCACAACGAAGCCGACATACCTGTCGAGTAGAAGGTGAGAAACCAGGAGGAGGTTGCATATAGATTTCCTTAGTCAGATCACCATTGAGAAATGCATTTTTAACATCCATCTGTTATAAGGGCCATTTACGAACCGCAGCAACAGCCATAAGACTCCTAACAGAAGTAAGTCTGGCTACAGGAGCAAAGGTCTCCTCATAGTCTATACCATACTCCTGAGTAAAGCCCTTAGCAACTAGACGGGCTTTGTATCGCTCCACAGTACCATCAGATCGAGTTTTGATCTTATAAACCCAACGGCATCCAATGACAGACTTGCCAAAAGGTAGATCAACAAGGTCCCAAGTGTGAGTCTTGTCAACAACCTGTAATTCCTCAGCCATAGCTTGCTGCCAAATAGGATTAGAACTTGTCTCGCGATAAAAACGAGGCTCATATTGGGTTAAGACAGTAGAAAAACAGTGATAATCTCGAAGATAAGAAGGAACTTAGCTTACCCGAGTAGATCGTCTGACAGAAGAATCACTAGATTGAGAGATAGAAGGTGCAACAGGAGGTGCAGGATCATCAGACGGGGACGCCACGGGATAGACTGTAGCAGGTGGCACAACTTCATTAGGGAGATTATCAAGAACATCAACAGTTTCAGGAACAGAAGATGGAACCACAGCAGGAACATCTACATACTCAGGAAATAGTTCAACAGAAGGATCAGTGAAGTAAGGAGAGGCAGAAGAAGAGGACAACTGGAAGGAAGACAAAGAGGAAAACATCTTATGTTCCCAAAAGACAACATGACGAGAGACATGAAGACGACGAGATAAAGGATCCCAACAACGATAGCCTTTATGTTCAATCCCATACCCTAAGAAGCAACACAGATGAGATCTAGGTTCTAGTTTAGTACGTTCATGTGGCTGTAATAAGACAAAACAGGCACAACCAAAGACACGAAGAGAATGGTAATCTGGAGGAGTACCATATAGACGCTCATAAGGAGTGAGGTTATCAAGAAGTGGAGATGGGACTCTGTTAATAGTGTAGGCAGCTGTGAGAGTAGCTTCACCCCAAAATTTTTCAGGACAACCAGAGGAAATAAGGAGGGTACGAATGGTATCAAGTAGATGACGGTGTTTGCGTTCTGCTCGCCCATTCTGTTGAGAAGTATCAGGACAAGAGCGATGGGAAATGGTACCTTGGGATCTTAGAAAAGCATGAAAGGAGGTATCACAGTATTCTTGAGCGTTATCTGAGCGAAAGACCTTAATATCACGGGAAAATTGGGTTTTAATCATGCGGGCAAAATTATAGTAGGTTTGTTGTAATTGGGATCGATTCTTTAAGAGATAAATCCAAGTAAATCGAGAGAAATCATCCACAAAAATAACAAAATACGAAGAACCTCCCATTGTAGGAGTGGGAGAGGGTCCCCAAATATCTGAATGAACTAAATCAAAAGGAGCAGAAGAAATAGAAATACTTTTATTAAAAGGTAAAGCTGGTTGTTTAGCAAGTTGACAAGACTGACAATCAAGGTGTTCATTAGGGACATGACCTAATACACCTTTAGACACAATAAAGCGTAAACGACCTAGAGACACATGACCTAAATGAGAATGCCAAATCCCAAAAGATGGAGATGTAGATGTTGCGGAGGTGGTGACAGTGGGGGCAGCAGTATGAGGTGAAAGGTGAAGATGCACGAGCTGAAACAGTCGACCATGTCTACGGCCTATCCCAAGAGTCTGTCCCATCCTCAGATCCTGCACAACACAACCAGTAGAGGAAAATAAAACAGTAAGGCCAAGGTCAAATAGTTGACCAACAGAAATAAGATTAAGAGAAAGTTTAGGAATATAGTAGGTATGGGGGAGTGACAAAGTAGATGTGGAGACATGCCCAACATGATCAACAGTCATAGAAGAGCCATTAGCAGTATAAATAACAGGAAAAGAAAACTCAGATGACTTAGAAAAAAAATAGATAAATCAGAAGTCATATGGTTACTGCACCCAGAATCAAAATACCAATAGGGTATACCTGAAGGAGCAGACAGGGCAGTAGAAGGATTACCAGAGGCTGACATAATCTGCTGAACAAGAGCAGGAAAATCACTGACATCAATCAGAGTAGGTGAAGCGGCAACAGTAGATGAAGTATTATCAGTAATAGCAGCAGTGACTGGGGATGAGTATCTCGACGAGTAGGATTCTTGGGGCAATCAGACAGATAATGACCAGGACCTTTCTGGCGGCAATGCTTGCAAATTCGAACAGGACAGGTAAGCAAGCGATGATCAGTAGCATGACAGAAGGTACATGCATCATGTCGAGAAACAGTGCTTGAGAACTGATCACTAGAAGTGGAGGAACCTCGAGATCCACCGGAGGTTGAGGAAACCCGATAACCACCAGAAGAGCTACGAGCTTTGGAACTAGGTGCCACAAGAGTAGTGTCTACATGAGTAGTCGAAACAAGACCTAGGCGAGTCTCCTCAGATAAGAGCTCGGAGATAGCCTGCTCTAGTGTAGGGAGAGGACTACGATGAAGAAGAGAGGCTCGAACTGGCTCATACACATCAGAGAGACTCATGAGAAACAAAATCAAATGCTACTGATCGCGATAAGTGGCAAACAGAGCAGAATCAACAGGAGAGACCCACTTAGGTTCAGGAGGAGTCAACTGGTCCCACAAAGAATAAAGCTGAGGCAGGAAGGCACTGATAGACTGTCCAGGCTCCTGTCGCTATCGACAAAGAGAAGTCAAAAGTTGATATTGATAGGACAGATCAGTAGTGGTGTATCTAGTGGCCAAAAACTTCCAGATGGCCTGCACAGTGTCAAACTTCCCAAACTGTAAACTGATAGAGGAAATCGAGGTGTTACGGAACCATGTGATGATCTGATGATTCTTGCTATCCCATTCCTCAAGACGTTCAGTGTACGCAGTATCTATCTCATCAACATTTTTAATGGGTGATACAATTTCGCCAGTGACATAGCGCCAAAGTTTTCGCCCCTTGAGAAAACTAGACATCGCCTGAGACCATGGAATATAATTGGGGCCCTCCAAAGTAATAACAATAGGTTTGGAAACTTTTGAACGATCCATAATAAGATAGCAAAAGTAAAAAATAATCCAAATCGTAGAGAAAAATAGCAGAAAAGGGTGTAGAGAATAGCAGTCACAGTCGAAACAAAGCCGAAATATACCGATCACAAAATCAGTTTCAGAGGGGTCGAAATAGTCAGAAACCGGTCTGAACCGGAAGAGAACCGGCCAAAAGATGGCTGAACCGGCTGCAGAAAGAGGGCTGAACCAGATTGTGCTGATTTGGCGCGTGAGAGCGCGTGCGGCGGCTGATTGGGCTGATTTTTGTGTAGTTGAATTCGTAATGAAGAGACGAATCCAACGGTATATTGTAGCGGCGAAACAGAGGTACAGGCAATAATGCAGAGAAAAAAATATCGTTTCTGGCAGTGTTCAACACAGAAACTGAGAAGAATTGTTTCTGGTGAATGATGCAGCAATGCGAAAAAAAAAAGATGATTATGGGTTTAAACCTAGCTCTGATACCATGTTAGAATAAAAGAAGGAGAAAAGAATTATGTATTAATATTGATGATTGTGTGTATGAATACAAGGTTACAAGATCCCTTATATAAGAGAACAATAATCCTAATACTGATAGGAAATAGTAATCCTAATTATGATAGAATATACAAAATAGGAAATAAGATAGTAATCCTAATTATGATAGGATATACAAAATAAGAAATACATAAATTAAGGAATTACTAAATCTAACAATATACAAAATAAGGAATACATAAATTAAGTAATTATATATATATTAGGAATTATATATATTACTAAATCTAACAGGTATTATTATGACGTTTTTTTAGATAAGTAAATAAATTTATTAAAAGATGTCAAGGGGATGCCACCCATTTACAAAAAGAAATCATAAGATGATGGTACAACAAATATCCCCATTTTAGACACTTTCTTGCAGATACTAACCTCCCCTTCACCTAGCTTTGAGGTATACAAATTATCATAAAAATTTGCAAGCTATCTAACTCCTAATCTTGAAGGTGTCTGTGAAGATTAATGTTCTATGGAATGCTACCATCTTCCAAAGAGATGTTTAGTGTGGAATGCCACCAAAGCCTCTCTATTCACAACCAATTCAAAAACATCTGAGAGTAAATCAAACATTATCATCCCTTACAATCAAAGAGTACTCCAAAATCTCAATAAATATCCATTATACATCTCAACAAATAAGAATTTATTAAACTTACCCCAGTAACTTTGAATGCCTTTCCAAAGACCAACACCATGAGTACTTCCCTCATTGGCGGTAGATTAAACCTCCAAAAAACTACAATATTTTGTTGAAATCGCTTTTCTTCAAACTCTCTATCTCACAAGCAAACCTCTGAATTCACTTACCCGATAATACCTTATTAAATAACTTAAGCCTTCAAATGCTAATATCTTTTTCCCTTTATAGAAAACATATAGTAACCAAATGATATAAATCCTTCACTTACCCCACTCTATAAAAAACCCCTATGTAATTTCTCAAGTCTTTTCAGTACTGAAACTAGAACAGTGAACATATACATCAAATAAGTAGGTAAGCTAGAAAATATATTTTAATAAGAGTAACCCTTGCCTATTTTCTTCCAAACAGAAAGCCTCATTTGAAATTTCTCAATAACACAATTCCATACTTTCATCTCCTTATAAGATGCTCCCAATGGAAGATCCAAATAAGAAGGAAGACTACTAGGTTTGTAATTAATCATTGAGGCAAGAACATTTATATTAATATCATCCCCTGCTAGAATCAATTCAAAATTTTCAAGGTTAACCTTTAGATCATAAACTGCTTCAAAATAAAACAAAACACACCTTAACAATCAGGCAATGTGTTTATGCAAGACTTAGGGGAGATTACCCTCCCAAAGTAGTTGCAAAGGTAATTGCTGCTAATAATCATATACTATACTGTGTGTTTTTGTGTGTTTAATTATTTTCTATATGCTTAATTGAAGAGGATCAATGGGAAAGTGTCAAATAACATTTGAACTTAAAACTGCTCTGGAAGTATTAACTCGCATAAAATAATAGGTGTAATTCATGGGTTGTGTTTTTTTGTTTCTCTCTTCTTGAATTATATCAGTTGATAGTGGGGCCAGAAGTATTTAACTGATGCATATATATATAATATACAGATGGAAGAGATTTGACTTCATAGTGTATTTTAGGAACAAGGCAGTAGGACATATGATGTAGCTTTATTAATATACATAATGTGTTTCCTTTTTCAGAGATGTCAGAGTTGGGGCCAATGTAAATATATGACTTTAGTAAAAAGGTATTTATTTATTTTTTTTTTACTTTTTTTGGTGTGTTTTTGCTGTAGTAATGAACCTTTTCAGACTCCCTACCTTTTGAAGCAAGTCCATTCTAATTCTAAGCCCAACAGATTGATTTGGTGGTCCATTCCTTTAGTGTTAAAGAGAGAGTAACGCAAAAACTCAGATTCAAGCCATTTCTATCACATAGCCAGAAAATCAGACTCTTTAACCCCAGAAGAATAGCGCTAACTTTACTTGGCCCATCAAAAACCGTAACAACTTTGTAAAAAAATGCTTAGAAGCAAATGTCCCTTTCGCAGTTGATGCAGAGGACTCCTCTGTTCAACCCGCCATTGATTACTTCAAATATTCTGCTACAATCGAATTCAATAAATTTAGAGGATAACCTAATTATTTATGGAACACTTGAAGCTCATCTCAATGATTCAAAAGAGTGGTTGTTTCGAGCCACAAATGCCGCAGAGAAAAGGGGTATTTCGGATGGGGTACAAGTTGGTGAGAGGAGCTTATTTCTAAAGTAAAAGAGAACCCAATTCACAACACTATTTATGATACACCTAACTGTTTCAATGATTGTGCCTTGTTTTTTTGACAGAACTACTAATGGGATCGAGGCAGTGGTCATCGCAACCCATAATATTGAATCAGGTAAAAATATGAGTCTCCTAGTGGTTTTCTATGATGATGATTTGTGGATAACATTATAATGGTTTGAAATCAACAGTGCTAGGAACTGGATTGATTGTGGACAGGAAACAAAACAATTACTGAAACTAGAAATGCAGGGTTTCAAGTTAGTATATATTCTAGTTGGACTAGTTGACATGGTTATACCTTATCTTCTGAGGAGAGCTGAAAAGAGCAGAGGACTCTTTTTTGCATCAACATTGACTGAGAACTTTTGAGGTAAATTCTTATTCCTGGTCAAATTTTTTCAAATCTACATCTCAAGAATGAGATTGATTTTTGATTTGTTAAATTTTCTCTTTACAGGAAGGAATTGGAAAGGAGACTAAAAGCTGCAATTCTTAAATAGGAACTCAAGAAGGTGACTGATTTCAAGCAATAACCAACCCAAGTCATTTGAACAAAATTTTGTAAATAAATAAGAACAAATTAAGGACTACTGAGTTTTATTGTAATGATTGTTATGTACTGTTATGTATCAGTAAAAGTAAGGATTTGTTAAAATTCTTTCTCGAATAGGAAGGTTTTCATTTGTAGGAAGATTTTCAATCGTTGAGCTTCACCCAAATGATATGGTTAAACAAGTACGAAGCATTATTTTTTTTTTTTTTTTTCAAATTATGTTTAATAAAAGCATCCATTGTTTTGAGTGTTTAAATACTTGTGTTGACACATGTATAGGCACTATTAAAGAATATATTTCTGGCATATCCAGGCAGAAACTTAAAACTTTGGCAGATAAAAGTTATATATATTATATATTTTGAATAAATTAAATTAAATATTTAATTTTATTAACACGCACGTGCACTTCAACTAGTTTAAATAAAGATAACATTTAAAAATAATAAAGATAACAATTAATTAAAGATAAATAAATAATCAAAATTTTAAATTAATATAAATTTAAATATTTTTTAAAATAAAAATAATTAAAAATTTACTATATCTTTACTAGGTCCCCTCAATTTATTGTGGAGGCTCCTGTTATAAATTCAAAATAAATAAAAATATAGTAAATAAAGAAAATAAAGATAACAACCAAAGATAAATAAAAAATAAAAAATTTTAACTATCTTTATTTTTTTAAAATATTTAAATTTATACTAAAAGATAAATAAAGATATAGTCAATTTTTTTTAGACTAAGATTAACAACTAGATAAGACAAAGATAACAACTAAAGATAAATAAAAAATAATAATTTTTAATTATATTTATTTTTTTAAAATATTTAAATTTATATTAAAGATAAATAAAGATATAATAACTTTTTTTTAACACTAAGATTAACAACTAAACAAAAAAAAAAGATAACAATTAAAGATAAATAAAGATACAACAACTAAATATAAATAAATAATCAAAATTTTAAATTAATATAAATTTAAATATCTTCAAAAATAACAATAATTAAAAATTTACTATATTTTTATTTATCTTTAATATAAATTTAAATATTTTTTAAAAAATAAAAATAATTAAAAATTTATTATATCTCTATTTATTTTTAGTTATTATTTTATTTATCTTTAATTTTTCTCTTTCATCTTTTGCATGGTTTAGAACTCTCTCTTTCTTTCTTTATTTCATCATTTAAAATTTTTTAATTTACCCTTTTAAAAAGGTCAAAAACGTATTTTTAAATTAAAAAATCAAATCAAGTTAATATTAATTTAACGGCTAAAATTTAACTTCGTCGAATTTAAAAGTAATTTTAGACTTCCTCAATCCCTACAAATTTAGAACTGCCATTAAAATACGGTACGTGTGGTGCACTCAACCATCTTCGAAGTCGTAGCAAGAACATGAGTTAGCGGAATCCTGACGCAAATCAATTGATAGCTATAAAAAGAACTGAAACATCAGCAGTAAGAGTTTCCCAACGAACACTCTCCTGGCGAGAATCTTTTTAGTACTTTCAATTTTTATTATGCCCATTCCATTTTAAAAATAGGTGGAAATATTAGTATTTTTCTAAAACTTTCTCTAATTCCTTATAATTTTTTTAAATTAAAAAATTAACTTTATAATTAATGGATAACAATTAATGCAAAACGCATTTAATATCATAATTACCTCTATTTTCTATTTATTATTACAAAACTAATACTCTCTATTTTTTACTTTTTTTTATAACATCCTCAATTTTTTATTATTTACATGTTAAATTAAAAATCTATTATTAATTTTAATTTGATGAAGTTGTGTGAGACATTTTTTTAATAATTTTTTTAAGTTAGTTTTGTAAATATATCTTTTAAATTTATTTTATCACAAATCAAAGAAAAAATAAATAATAATTATTTTTTAATTGATACAAAGCAAGGTATTATAATAGTTGAACAATTCATGCACAAGTAAAAATAAATGAAATAAAAGTAAATCAAATTCAAATTCAAATTCAAATCCTACCATTCATCCCCATTACCACTCACCATTAAATAAAAAAAATATTCAAAACAATTTAGCAATTTTAACAAAAATCTTTTATAAATTACCAAGCCAAAAAAAACAAAAAAACACTACAAATAAGAATTGTAAAAAGAAATTTTAATAAGGAAAAAAATTCCTAATAATGTAATAGGGTATACACTAACAAAAATAAAAAAAAAATAAAAAAATACTATATACAATTTGTTCTATATTTTTCTGCCAAGAAATCAATTACATAAAAGGAAAAAATTAAAATAAGTTAATAGTCACTCTATTATTTGCGAGATTTAATGATTCACAATAATATGAAACTTGTTCCATACTATTTGTGAAAAAAAAAATTAATCACATTAAAAAAACTCCACACTTCAACATAATATTCTATGATGTTTCGTTTAAGATTTAATGAACCAAAAAAGAGATATATATATATAGGTGAGTGTACATGAGATTATGAGAGATGTAATTGTCGAAAAATGAAAAGTAAAGAATGTTAGTTTTATAATAATAAATGAAAAGAGACTGTAATTATGGTATTTGAAGTGTTTTGCATTAATTGCGGAATTATCTTCCATGATGTTTCGTTTAAGATTTAATGAACCAAAAAGAGATATATATGGGTGAGTATACATGAGATTATGAGAGATGTAATTATCGAAAAATGAAAAGTAAAAGATGTTAATTTTATAATAATAAATGAAAAGGGATTGTAATTATGGTATTTGAAATGTTTTGTATTAATTGTCATCCATTAATTGCAAGACTAATTTTGTAATTTTGTAGAGGAAAAAAATTATAAGGAGTGAGAGAAACTTTTAAAAGAATACCAATATTCTGATCTTCTAGAATATAGGAGTAGAGTAACCATAGTTAGGAGCAAAGTACACTGTAATCTCTCAAGAAGTAACAAAGAAAGGAAACGGAAAACAATTACAATCTTTTTGATCTTTTTTGTTTTGTCTAAGCGTTATTTCTTAGGGTGCGTTTGGGATAAAAAAATATTTTTTTTTTTTTTTTTTAACTTTTGTTCTGATCTTAGCACTGTCACTTTTGAAAAAAAAAATTGTGCATTTGATAAAAATTTATAAAAGTTAGAGAAAATTAAAAAAATTAATTGATAAAAATTAGAAAAAATTAATAAAAATTAAAAAATGTATTTGATAAATTTTAATAGAAAAAATTAAAAAAATTAATAAAAATTCATGATTAATAAAAAGTTGGCATGCGGCAGACAGATTCTTATTGAATAGAGTTCGTCATTTGACAATTATTATTTAAATGTTGGGAAAATTGAAGTCCCCGAACTAAGATATTGCAACACACGCTCGTTTAATTCACTTAAACTCTTTTTCAAATTTAGGTTATATTTGATACGTAGAAATGAAATATAATCTATTTTTACTTTAATTTATTCTTATGTTTAGTATTAAAAAAATTAAGTTAGAATGCTATTTTATGTGAAAAAAAAGACATTCCACAATTTCAGTGATAGAATAGCCATTCTATTACAATTAAAATTTGATTCAAAAACTGAAAAAATAAAAAATAAGTAACTACTTTGTAATAAAAAAATTTTCGTAATTATTCTCTTGCAATGTAAAATAATTATTTTATCTCTTCACTTTATTTTTAAACTAGATCCGAATGTAGCCTATAAATTGACTACTTTATCCTTAGATCCTTTTTTTTTTTTTTTTCAAATTCATGTTTTGCTTTCGAAAAGCTAATAAAAATATTCTTTCATGTTACTTAATAACTAAGTAAATTTTGATCCGATCTAAATTCGGATTGTAAAATGACCATTTTACTCCTAGATTCGTTTTTTTGTCTAAATTTGTATTTTGGGCTCCTCAAAAGGTTAAAAAATATTTATTGATATGTTTCTTGATAACTAATAGAATTTCATTTTAATCTCAAATTATAAAATGATCAATTTTGCCCCTAGGCCATTTTTTTGTCCAAATTTGCACTTTAAGTTACCCAAAAGGCTAAAAAAAATCCTTGATACATTTTTTTAATAATTAAACAAATTTCAGTTCGATCTAAATTCAGATTATAAAATAACTATTTTGCTCTTGGACCCTTTTTGGGCTAAATTTATATTTTAGGTATCCTAAAAGATTAAAAAATATTTCTTGATATGTTTCTTAAAAAATTTTTTTGACACAATTCTAACTTGAATTGTAAAATGACTATTTTACCTCTGGGCTCTTTTTTACTCAAATTCATGCTCTAAAAATAAAATTTATTTTTATAGTTTTTAAAAAATTAATGTCAGTAGTTTTTATTATATTTCATTTTATTTCATTATGTTTACAATACGTAGTCAAATTATGAAAATTTGAGCGTCTATTTTATTCCCATTATTTTCATGTTAGCAATCAAACAAATGAATGGAATGAGCATCCCATTCCATTCCCACCTTTTATTCCATTTCATTATATTTCATTATATTCCATTCTCACCTACCAAAACATAACCTTAAAGTTTCAAATTTTCTGATATGTTTTGCATATATACATGAAATTCAAAACGTGAGGGAGTATGAGACAACCTCGAGGGCTAGTTTAACTAATAAAATATTAGGTTTGCTTTCCAAAGGGTATTAGCTTGAATCTCCTCAGGACCACTAGAAGACTTTCTCGATCATAAATTTTAAGATTTTAGAGATTAATTGAGTTACACACAAGCTGGCTCAGACATTCTGAGTTACCAAAAAAAAAAAAAAAGGAAAAAAAAAAGATTGCGAGATTGTTCTCTTATGAAAAAGAAATGTAAACTGGTACGGTATCCATCCAATTAACGATTACCATTATCAAATTCGTTTATTTTTTGTTTACCATTATCGTCTTGAATTTATTTATGTTTTTAGTTGAAATCCCAAATTCATCTCATTCCAAACCCGCAAAACCCAGTGAAGTACAACTGATCTGATTACATGAAACCCGCTTTGAACAACTCGTTAAATACCTTGAAATAAAAATAAAAAAATTAATAATACTACATTTCAAAATTTGTATAAATATTAAAACAAAAAAAATCTTTATTGATAACAATAACCTACAAATAATATTATACTAAGAAACTCATCACATAATTATCACTTCGCAGATTTTAAGTTTTTCTAAACTAGTAAGGTAATTTAATATAATTATCTTAAACAGTTAAACACCAGGGAAATTATCTCAAACAAGTTGAACACATATATGTATAATAAACCAATTATTTATATCAAGTTTCAAATTTCCTTGAAATTTAAACATGTTGAACACGTTTTGAAACTCATTAGGCTTTCAAATCAATATTACATTATATATATATATATATTGAAAATATGAAATTCCTGCTAGCAATCCCAATCAATCAACCACACACACAATATTGTAGAAGGCAGTATAAAAGAAACAAGGAAAACTATACAGGGAATCCTCAAAAACTTTCACTAAAATTGAATGTTGGTTACAAACTTCAATCTCTCGATAGATCGACTCCTCGACTCTATACTCTATTGATGTTTGCTCGAATCCTCGATTCACCAACTCCTTTAACGAAAGCCCTATGACTATTTAGTAGTTTTGCTGAATCCTCAGCGTTCACAAACCTCGAACCCGAACTCCTTCAGATTGAACATGAAACATGTTGGCTAAGTAGTTAAGAGAATCATTGAACTTTCAGGCTCTCAATCGGATGTGTATTCTCTTTGTGTATTTACCCTAGACACGTCTAGAGGATATATATAGCAAAACCTGAGATGTTTAAGATTTAGGAGATAGAGCTTTAGTGTTTAAGAGATTATCCATCGCGGGAAGGTCGCACCTGCACCCAACCCACAGCCTTCCCACGGGGATCCCGTGAATCAGTATGGGCTTCCTGCACAGCTAAATTCTTGAATTCCGTTCTCGACTTTATCCTGCGGGTACCAGCGGCCTTCCCGCAGTGTTCCTGCGTTATACTATTTTGGCTCTGTTTGGCTTCTTTAAGACTTCCAAGCTTATATAGACAGTTTTTCTGAGGCATTTTAAACTTCTATATGACTTAAGACTCTAGTACTTTAGCCTACCCTAAGTCTCAAAGTTAGAGAACACTTAATTCGATCATGGATTTGCCAATTTATAATTTTAGTCTTAACAATCTCCCCTTTTGGTAATTCCATGTCAAAACTCAATAAATGAAATTACAAATGATTGTAATGATCAATATGCTTTGATTATTAAACATGTTTGCTGCACACTTAAACAAATCGATCATGGCATCATGTGGAATAAATAAATATTTAAAAAATTAAATAAAACATTAAAAAATAAAACAAAATATTTTCCTACTTAATTAATTGACATAAATATTAACTATCACAAAGTTAATTATTTCCCCCTTAATTAACTAACTTCTTTTCAAGCATTCTTCCCCTTAATTAACTATTCTCCCTCTTTTTGACATGAATTGACAAAAATAAGGTACAATGTGTAATCCTGATCAATTCATTCCAAGTTTTATTTTCTCAAACACAAAACTAAACACAATTTCAAACTTTGACCATATATAAATAGTAATAAATAAGAATTCTAATAATCACCCTACTATTTATGTTATGAGTTGTTCACACATGTCATACCAATTGTCAAATGCCTGTGCAGTGTGTGAAATGAAGTTTTAGTGCAACATGATTAATAGTTTCTGTATACTCACATTAATTTAAAAAATGTCCCTTTTTTGACTTTGAATTGAATTGAGTAGGGTATGTAGTGTTAGCTCTTCGATTTCTCCTCAATTCATTGTTTTCAACTATACACCAAAATATATATATTTATGTTTTCATCCGCCAATTTTTTTTTAATTATTTTTACTTAGCAGCTTTCACACACTTATAGGTAGGTAGCTTTTTTCCTGTATCATCGAACCCAAAGGGTGGTTATTTTGATAACCTGCACGTCAATAGGCTAGTTTTACTCTATTCCATTGGTAGCCCTTTCCAAGTGATTTTTTTTTTTTTTTTGTAAGAACTAAAGAGCAACCAATTGTCCAAAAAGGAGAATTTATTAAAACAATTGAATAGTGGAAAAGATTTCTCATAATGTACTAAACTTCGTACAATTACAATTGACACACCACTACCATGACAAGGAACAACAAAATATAGGATTCTGGTTCATTAAGCAATTCAAATATATGACCACTATGTATATCAATAATTTTAATCCTGTGATTTTAAAATGTGTATGAGGTAATAGAATATGCAAGAATATCACAAAAAATAACATTGCACCAAAAAAATTTATTATCTAAAAAAATTAAAAAGAATCTAATCTACATAATTTCACAGAACTAGATAAAAATATAACAATAACGCATAGCATAGTTCATGAAAAGAAATTGTCACTACATATCAAGACTCACCCCTTCAACACTCTTAGTTGTGTGGGTGACATATAGGTCGTACTTTTTAACTCAAACAGTTCTCATTTTTGGAAAAAAAATATTTTGAGTCTTTGGGTTGTTGGGTTTAGGACCAATGAGTTTTGAAAAAATTTTCTTTTTGTTTTTCCTCACTGGCCAAGTCATGAAAGGTTTAGAATTAAAGCATGACTTTTGAAACCTTAATGGATTAAACAAATTGAACACTTGAAAATTAGGTCTCAAGGAATTCCTGGTGTCAACATAGGATAGGGGAAGCTCATATAATTTGTGACAATGTGGTCTTATGTGACTAGGTATACCACAATGAAAACATATAGGAACAAACTTAGGTTGCAAGTTAGGGGGCGTACTTTTGAGTTTTTGAAAATAGGCTCTTGACTGATTACTTTTCTTGGCTTGAGGAGCTTTAACTGTTTTTGGAGCAGTTGTCTTTGAGGATTAAAACTGAATTAGCTTAGGTTTTTCCTGCTCACTTAGGGTGGCTTTAGCCTCAAGATTGACCACCTACATGCCAGTGTACCCGAGTCCTCTTTTGTCACGTAGGCTCCTTTACATCCTAAGTATGTCATCAAGTTGAGAAGATGCAGTATTCATCTTGAGTTCCATGGTTTGCAGCTTACCCTGGGCCTCCTCCAATTCATTCTCTCTTTGATCCAATTTGTTCTTGAAAACTGTTATCAATTCATCTTGATTTTTCTTGCTTGCTTCAAGACTGTCAAATTTCCTTTGCAATTCTTCTAGGGCAATTTTCAAACTGTCTCTCTCCTTTTTCAACACTTTGTTCTTCACAGTCAATTTTTTGTTTCGCTTGTGGGTTTGCGACAGTCTTGGTTTAGTTGTTCATATGCCTCTTCAATATCTACTTCCACATTTGTATTTTCTTCAACTTCACTTTTGGAGGATCTTCTTTCATATGCTTAGAGGAAGATGACTCTGCTGAATTTGAGAGGGCACTTGCTCTAACCATGAATATAGTATAATTCTCTAAAAAATCTTCCGAAGAAGAGGAGGTACTCAACTGATCATCTGAATCATCAAGGGTTGTATTGAGAACCTTCTTCTTGCCTTTTTTTTTTTTTTAATTTCCACAGTCTTGAGCTATGTGACCATAACCTTGGCACTTTTAACACTTCACGCCCTTAGACTTGTTCTTAGTATAAATAGCAATTTCTTCAGGAGATGGAATTAACTTATCATTACTTGAGGAGGACTCATATTCCTTAATAGTTTTTAGGGCAACTTCTCTAGATTTTGGTTTAATCATATTGGCTTCATAAGTCTGTAGAGACCCAACTAAATCTTCTATCTGCATTGAATCAACATCCTTATCCTCTTCAATAGCTGTAACTTTTGTTTGAAAAGACATCCATAGGGAGCGAAGAATCTTACTTACAATCTTTTGGCTTGGAATTTGTTCTCCAAGGTTGAAGCTAGTGTTGACAATATCGCTTAGTTTCGCATAAAAACTGTCAAAAGATTCATCCTCAGACATCTTTAAGTTTTCAAACTCTGAAGTTATTTTTTGTAGTTTAGACTTCTTTACTGTGGAATTGCCTTCATGAGTTAACTCGAGAATAGTCCACGCTTCCTTAGTAATCTCACAGCTTGATATCCTTCAAAATTCATCAGCAGACATAACATAAAAGATAGCACTTAGGGTTTTATAAGTCCATTCAACCTTTTTTTGTTCTGCCCTGGTCCAAGTGTTCATTAGTTTTTCTATCGTTACATTGTCAATAGTGTGAGTTGGTTTTACCCAACCGTTTTCAATCGACAGCCATACATTGACGTTTAAGAATATCAAATAAGCCCTTTATACGAACCTTCTAATATGCATAATTCGTGCCATCGAACCAATGAGGTCTTGTACTCGAACCACCTTCTCTCGGGGGATCCATCTAGCAAGCAATAAGATCACGTTTTTCTTTGAAAAACGAACCTGCTCTAATACCAATTAAAAATACGAAATTCTTGCTAGTGATCCCAATCAATCAACCACACATACAAGATTGTAGAAGGCAGTATAAAAGAAATGAGGAAACCTACATAGGGAAACTTAAAAAACTTTCACTAAAATTGAATGTTGGTTACAAACTTCAATCTCTCGATAGATCGACTCCTTAACTCTATACTCTATTGATGTTTGCTCAAATCCTCGATTCACCGACTCCTTTAGCGAAAGCCCTCCGATTCCTCGAAGGCTCAATACTAACTCTTTAGTGGCTTTGCTAAATCCTCAGCATTCACAAAACTCGAACCCGAACTCATTCGGATTGAACATGAAACATGTTGACTAAGTAGTTGAGAGAATAATTGAACTTTCAAGCTCTCAATCTAATGTGTATTCTCTTTGTGTATTTACCCTAAATACGTCCAAAGGATATATATAGCAAAACTTAGGACGTTTAGGATTTAGGAAACAGAACTTTAGTGTGCTGGAGATTGTCCATCGCAGAAAGGTCGCACCCGCGCTTAAGCCGTAGCCTTCCAACTGCCATCTCGCAGGGATCCCGTGAATTAGTGCGGGCTTCCTGCACGGCTAAATTTCTGAATTCCTCTCTCGGCTTTATCTTGCGGGTACCAGCAGCCTTCCAGCGGTGTTCCTGCATTATACTGATTTGACTCTGTTTGGCTTTTTTAAGATTTCCAGGCTTATAAAGACATAGTTTTTCTGAAACCTTTTAAACTTCTATATGATTTAAAACTCTAGTATCTTAGCTTACACTAAGTCTCAAAGTTAAAGAACACTTAATTTGATCATGGATTCGCTAATTTATAATTTTAACCTTAACATATATATTATATTATATTAAACAGATATTTAGTGAGTAATCTATGGGTACTGAGTACCTTATAAGCATTAACGAGTATTAAGTATCCCATAAGTAAATTTTAAACCTGTCCCAAACCCACATAAGTATTAAATTTTAATTTCAAACACATCTCAATCCTATTAGGATATTTCTTAACAGATTTTTATCAACTTTGGTTAGGTTCGATTGGGTATCTTCTTGCACATGTTCCATTAACATCCCTAGGTAAAAACAAATACAATAGTATTTTAGGTGCGTTTGGAGTGCACAAAAGAGATAAAAATAAAATAAAATAAGATAAGTTGTTAGTTCATAATTCGTGCAGAGAAATAAAAAGTGAATAACTTTTAGAGTTTTTAATATTTTCACTATTTTTTAGAGTTTTTTTTATCATCCTAAACAGAGCCTTTATATTTGTTAAACGGTCTCTCAGGGTACCCATTAAAAGCCAATAGAAACACAGTATGTAATAATATTTTGTACATTTTTTATATACAATTCTATCAAAATATAAAATATTTTGTTCATTTGCAGCTCTACAAAACTTCACAAACTTTATAAAATTAAAATTTTCTACTCATTGCATGAATTACGAGAATATAACTTTTACAAATTTATACTAATATTTACACCTCCAAACACATATATTTATTATCTCTTACACTTCGTTTAGAATGATAAATTTGATAGAATTTAATGAGAATTTTCTATAATTCTTATGTTTGAAATTAAAACAAAATTTTGTAAGTTGAATTTGATTTGATTTCATAAATTAAATTTTAGAATTTTTATATCATTTAAAATTTAATCTAAAATAATAAAATTTGATAAGAATTTATTACTTTATTAAATCAGCAAAATAAATAGACAAATTTATTCTTTTATATTATATTTTTTATTTTTTATTAACTTGACCAAACATACTATTTTTCTTAATTAAAATTAATTTAATTTTTAAATTCAAATATATATTTTAATTATATAATTTTATGTATTAAAATTAAATTAAATCAAATCAAATCAAATCAATTTAATTCTAATAAATACAGCGTTCACAAATTACCAGCACACCGTTAGCCGGGCCAATCGTATTTTGGGGAGTCAAATCCTTTCACAAGTTGTCTGCCAGATACCGTGCCAGGTGCTTCATCTGCAGCCGCTCGACTATTTGAAAACGACAGCTTCGATCAGACAAGGGTTTCCGGGCTGCAGTTTCTGCAGGGTAAGGATTGAAGTGTAAAAATAAATTATTTTTTTATTTTATTATATTTTAATGAGATAATTTTTTTGTATTTTATATTAATTATATTTTAATTAATTTTTAATTGTTGTTTTTATTTTTAAATTAATTTTAATTAAGTTAAATTAGAATCAATAAATCATTATAATTAAATCAAAATCGTTCGTTTTAGCATTACGTAGTGTACTACAGTTATTTGGAACTCCCCAGACGATGTAAAGGCGTACAAAGAAACAATTTTAAGTAATTTTTAATTTTTTTTAACTAAAAGTTGTTAATTTCAATTTTTAATATGTTTGTGAATCAAATATATTTTTTAACAATTTTTAACAATTTTTATAATTTTTGGATGATTAATTAGATTTTTAATAATTTTTATCCATTTTTTGTAATTTTTAATAACTTTTAATAAAATTTAATAATTTATTATAACTTTTCAATTAAAAAATTATTACAATTAAATAAAAAAGTGACAAAGTTAATAATTTATCAAATTTTAGTTTTTTATTAATTTTTTTTCTTCCAAACGCTCCCGCAATTACGAACCAATTACAAATCAGCATCACGTTCAAAGGCGTCAGTCAGATGCCGCCACATCCCACGAAGAAACATTGACCTTTCGAATAACTCCACTTTATGTTGCATCAATCGGCAGAGCGTATTCCCGTACGGCCCCATTTATCATAGTTATATGGGTAAATTTTACTATTTTTCTGTAAGGTTTTGGACACTTACAGAAATTTTCCTTCAATTTTTTTAAATGACACTACTCCCCCTTCTTTTATTAGGTAAATTTTATTAAATTTTTTTGATCTATTTTTTTTTGTAAAGGTTCAGTTTAGAGTAAGAAAAAATAAGATAAATTGAGATAAAATGTAGTTTACGGTTGATTTTGGGTTTTTTTTTTTTTTAAAGTAACAAACTGTGAGATAAATTGAGATAAAATATAATTTGGGGTTGATTTTGACATTTTTTCTGAAAAGTAGCAAACTGTGATAACGGTTTTTCAAATTCGTTCTTATGGATTCCAAAAAATTCACAAAAAATAGCGACAATGATACTCATTTGAAAACTTTTAATACAAAAAATATGATTGTATAAAAAATTTACACATTCAAAAACCTCAGGGGAGGTTAGTGAAATTTACCCGGTAAAAGAATGGAGGGCAGTGTCATTTCAGAAACCTCACGTGTGATTTCTGTTGATGTCAAAAACCTCAGGGGAGATTAGTGAAATTTACTCAGTAAAGTAAGGAAGGCAGTGTTATTTCAGATACCTCAGGGGAGGTTAGTGAAATTTACCCTAATTATATATTGGGGATGACAGCGTAATTTTCGCTTTATACACGAATGCTGGCTTGCTTCGTCTCTTCTTCTCCCCCAAACTCCCTATCTACCAACTTCGTCTCTATCAACCCCGTCAGCTCTCGTAATTGGGTTTCTATGTCTCAGTTTTGAATCTTAATATTGTTGATTCGATAAGTTTCAGCAGATCGGATTCCAAATACTCCATTTTCTCCAACCAATGGGCAAGTGTATTAGCTTCACGGCCCTGCAAAATCAGTGCTACAGCTACTCCTTCGGCAACGCCGGCCTGAAATCGGCCACCACCGATCTCGGCGACGGCACCGTCATGCACTGCTGGGTGCCTAAAACCCACAGACCCAGCAAGCCCACGCGCCTCCTCATCCACGAAATCGGAGCCAACGCAATGTGGCAGTGGAACGAGTTCGTTTCTCCTCTTTGCTCCAAATTCAACGTCTACGTCCCGGATCTAGTCTTCTTCGGGGAGTCGTACACGACCCGACCCGACTCGACCGGACGGAAGCGTTCCAGGCCCCGGTGCGTGATGAGGACCATGGAGGCGCACGAAGTGCAGAGGATGCACTTGGTGGGGTTGAGTTACGGAGGGTTTGTGGGGTACAGCATGGCGGCGCAGTTCCCGAAGGTGGTGGAGTGGGTGGTGATCGGGGCGGCCGGGGTGTGCTTGGAGGAGAAGGACATCGATGAAGGGTTGTTCAAGGTGAAGAGCATCGACAAGGCCGCCGGCATATTGCTGCCTCAGACTCCGGAGAAGCTTAAAGAGTTGCTTTAGCTTTCTTTCTATAAGTCGCCGAAGATCATGTCGTCTTGCTTCCTCAACGATTTCATAGATGTTGTTAGAATAAAAGAAGGAGAAAAGAATTATGTATTAATATTGATGATTGTGTGTATGAATACAAGGTTACAAGGTCCCTTATATAAGAGAACAATAATCCTAATACTTATAGAAAATAGTAATCCTAATTATGATAGAATATACAAAATAGGAAATAAGATAGTAATCCTAATTATGATAGGATATACAAAATAAGAAATACATAAATTAAGGAATTATATATATTACTAAATCTAACAATATACAAAATAAGGAATACATAAATTAAGGAATTATATATATTACTAAATCTAACACCCCCCTCAAACTCAAGATGGTAGAGCAGAGACCAACTTAAGTTTGGTGACGAGGGCATCAAACCGGCCGGGCAAAAGAGACTTGGTGAAGATATCAGCTATTTGATCAGTTGAAGAAACAGGAGCAAGATGGACGGTACCACAGTCCACATGTTGTCGAATAAAGTGACAGTTAATTTCAATATGTTTAGTGCGATCATGAAAAATATCAAGTGTGCAATCAATATGGCACTACGATTGTCGCAATGAAGCACAGTGGCCCCAGAATGATTGACACCCATGTCTTGAAGGAGCCACCGAAGCCAAAAAAGTTCCTGTGTAGTGTCAGCAAGGGCACGGTACTCAGCCTCAGTGCTAGAGCGAGCAACCAGAGTCTGTTTCTTACTACGCCAAGAAATAAGGGAGTCGCCTAGAAAGAAGTAGAAGCCAATGGTAGAACGTCGATCCGTAGAGTCTCCAGCCCAATCAACATCAGAGTAGGCATGTAACTGAAGAGAGGACTGGCTGGAGAAATGGAGACCATGAAAAAGAGTGCCCTTGACATACCGAAGAATTAAGACGAACATTAGCTTCCAAAGGAGTAGAAGCAGTCTTACTATCCGTAAGTCCAGCACGGGTAAGAAGATCAGAAGCATACTTGGCCTGAGTAAGATAATACCCATTAGATCCAGAAGAAACCTCAAGACCAAGAAAGTAGCTCAGTGGGCCAAGGTCTTTCATCTCAAAGTGACGATGGAGAAAGTCCTTGAGCTCAGATATACCATGAACATCATATCCTGTAAGTATCATATTATCCACATAGAGTAGAAGAAGAACAATGCCATGGGTAGACTGGCGAACAAATAAAGCTGAGTCATAGGCACTAGCAGAGAAGCCAATAGTACTGGTGATAGAACTGAACTTAGCATACGAGGCACGCGGTGCTTGCTTAAGACCATAAAGAGCACGATGAAGCCGACATACCTGTCGAGTAGAAGGTGAGAAACCAGGAGGAGGTTGCATATAGATTTCCTCAGTCAGATCACCATTGAGAAATGCATTCTTAATATCCATCTGATATAAGGGCCACTTACGAACCGCAGCAACAGCCATAAGACTCCTAAAAGAGGTAAGTCTGGCTACAGGAGCAAAGGTCTCCTCATAGTCAATACCATACTCCTGAGTGAAGCCTTTAGCAACTAGACGGGCTTTGTATCGCTCCACAGTACCATCAGATCGAGTCTTGATCTTATAAACCCAACGGCATCCAATGACAGACTTGCTAGAAGGTAGATCAACAAGGTCCCAAGTGTGAGTCTTGTCAAGAGCCTGTAATTCCTCAGCCATAGCTTGCTGCCAAATAGGATTAGAACTTGCCTCGCGATAAGAACGAGGCTCATATTGGGTTAAGACAGTAGAAAAACAGTGATAATCTCGAAGATAAGAAGGAACTTGGCTTACCCGAGGATATCGTCTGACAGAAGAATCACTAGATTGAGAGATAGAATGTGCAACAGAAGGTGCAAGATCATCAGACGGGGACACCACGGGATAGACTGTAGCAGGTGGCACAACTTCATTAGGGAGATTATCAAGAACATCAACAGTTTCAGGAACAGAAGATGGAACCACAGCAGGAACATCTACATACTCAGGAAACAGTTCAACAGAAGGATCAGTGAAGTAAGGAGAAGCAGAAGAAGAGGACAACTGGAAGGAAGACAAAGAGGAAAACATCTTATGTTCCCAAAACACAACACGACGAGAGACACGAAGACGATGAGATAAAGGATCCTAACAATGATAGCCTTTATGTTCAATCCCATACCCTAAGAAGCAACACAGACAATATCTAAGTTCTAGTTTAGTACGTTCATGTGGTTGCAATAAGACAAAACAAGCACAACCAAAGACACGAAGGGAATGGTAATCTGGAGGAGTACCATATAGACGCTCATAAGGAGTGAGGTTATCAAGAAGTGGAGATGGGACTCTGTTAATAGTGTAGGCAGCTGTGAGAACAGCTTCACCCCAAAATTTTTCAAGACAACCAGAGGAAATAAGGAAGGTACGAATGGTATCAAGTAGATGACGGTGTTTGCGTTCTGCCCGCCCATTCTGTTGAGAAGTACCAGGATAAGAGCGGTGGGAAATGGTGCCTTGGGATCTTAGAAAAGCATGAAAGGAGGTATCACAGTATTCTTGAGCGTTATCTGAGCGAAAGACCTTAATATCACAAGAAAATTGGGTTTTAGTCATGTGGGCAAAATTATAGTAGGTTTGTTGTAATTGGGATCGATTCTTTAAGAGATAAATCCAAGTAAATCTAGAGAAATCATCCACAAAAATAACAAAATACGAGGAACCACCCATTGTAGGAGTGGGAGAGGGTCCCCAAATATCTGAATGAACTAAATCAAAAGGAGCAGAAGAAATAGAAATACTTTTATTAAAAGGTAAAGCTGGTTGTTTAGCAAGTTGACAAGACTGACAATCAAGGTGTTCATTAGGGACATGACCTAATACACCTTTAGACACAATAAAGCGTAAACGACCTAGAGACACATAGCCTAAACGAGAATGCCAAATCCCAAAAGATGGAGATGTAGATGTTGCGGAGGTGGTGACAGTGGGGGCAGCAGTATGAGCTGAAAGGTGAAGATGCACAAGTTGAAACAGTCGACCATGTCTACCGCCTATCCCAAGAGTCTGTCCCGTCCTCAGATCCTGCACAACATAACCAGTAGAGGAAAATAAAACAGTAAGGCCAAGGTCACATAGTTGACCAATAGAAATAAGATTAAGAGAAAGTTTAAGAATATAGTAGGTATGGGGGAGTGACAAAGTAGAGGTGCAGACATGCCCAACATGATCAACAGTTATAGAAGAGCCATTAGCAGTATAAATAACAGGAAAAGAAGACTCAGATGACTTAGAAGAAAAAATAGATAAATCAGAAGTTATATGGTTACTGCACCCAGAATCAAAATACCAATAGAGTATACCTGAAGGAGCAGACAGGGCAGTAGAAGGATTACTAGAGGCTGACATAATCTGCTGAACAAGGGCAGAAAAATCACTAACATCAATCAGAGTAGGTGAAGCGGCAGCAGTAGATGAAGTCTTATCAGTAGCAGCAGCAGTGGACTGGGGACGAGCATCTCGATGAGTAGGATTCTTGGGGCAATCAAACAGATAATGACCAGGACCTTTTCTAGCGGCAATGCTTGTAAATCCGAATAGGACAGGCAAGCAAGCGATGATCAGTAGCATGACAGAAGGTACATGTATCATGTCGAGAAACAGCGCTTGAGAACTGACCACTAGAAGTGGAGGAACTTCGAGATCCACCGGAGGTTGAGGAAACCCGATAACCACCAGAAGAGCTACGAGCTTTGGAACTAGGTGTCGCAAGAGCAGTGTCTACATGAGTAGTCGAAACAAGACCTAAGCGAGTCTCCTTAGATAAGAGCTCGGAGATAGACTGCTCTAGTGTAGGGAGAGGACTACGATGAAGAAGAGAGGCTCGAACTAGCTCATACACATCAGAGAGACTCATGAGAAACAAAATCAAATGCTGCTGATCGCGATAAGTGGCAAACAAAGCAGAATCAACAAGAGAGACCCACTTAGGTTCAGAAGGAGTCAACTGGTCCCACAAAGAATAAAGCTGAGGCAGGAAGGCACTGATAGACTGTCTAGACTCCTGTCGCTGTCGACAAAGAGAAGTCAAAAGTTGATACTGATAGGACAGATCAGTAGTGGTGTATCTAGTGGCCAAAAACTTCCAGATGGCCTGCGCAGTGTCAAACCTCCCAAACTATAAACTGATAGAGGAAATCGAGGTGTTACGGAACCATGTGATGATCTGATAATTCTTGCTATCCCATTCCTCAAGACGTTCAGTGTACGCAGTATCTGTCTCATCAACATTTTTAATGGGTGATATAATTTCCCTAGTGACATAACGCCAAAGTTTTCGCCCCTTGAGAAAATTAGACATCGCCTGAGACCATGGAATATAATTGCGGCCCTCCAAAGTAATAACAATAGGTTTGGAAACTTCTGAACGATCCATAATAAGATAGCAGAAGTAAAAATAATCCAAATCGTAGAGAAAAACAGCAAAAAAGGGTGTAGAGAATAGCAGTCACAGCCGAAACAAAGCCGAAATATACCGATCTGAACGCAGAAACAGAATCAGAGTATCCAAATTCTTTTAGAACCACAATGAACCAAATCAAAACAGGCTAAGAAGGAATTGGACTCGCCAAAAATAGGTGAAAAGTACGCTTGAACAGTAAAAACAGCAGAAACCAGACAGATTCAAGAAAAACAGATCACAAAATCAGATTCAGAGGGGTCGAAATAGTCAGAAACTGGTCTGAACCGGAAGAGAACTAGCCAAAAGATGGTTGAACCGGCTACAGAAAGAGAGATGAACCAGATTGTGCTGATCTGGCGCGTGAGAGCGCGTGCGGCGGCGGATTAGGCTGATTTTTGTATAGTTGAATTCGTAATGAAGAGACGAATCCAACGGTATATTGTGGCGGCAAAACAGAGGTACAGGCAACAGTGCAGAGAAGAAAATATCGTTTCTGGCAATGTTCAACACAGAAACTGAGAAAAATTGTTTCTGGTGAATGATGCAGCAGTGCGGAAACAAAAAAAAAGAAGATGATTATGGGTTTAAACCTAGCTCTAATACCATGTTAGAATAAAAGAAGGAGAAAAGAATTATGTATTAATATTGATGATTGTGTGTATGAATACAAGGTTACAAGGTCCCTTATATAAGAGAACAATAATCCTAATACTGATAGAAAATAGTAATCTTAATTATGATAAAATATACAAAATAGAAAATAAGATAGTAATCCTAATTATGATAGGATATACAAAATAAGAAATACATAAATTAAGGAATTATATATATTACTAAATCTAACAATATACAAAATAAGAAATACATAAATTAAGGAATTATATATATTAGGAATTATATATATTACTAAATCTAACAGATGTAAGGGTTCAAAACATCATTTCTCACTGTGCTTGATTTCTTTGACTATGACTTTTCACTCTTATGATATGTTTGTTTTGGGGCGAAGTTGGGTAAATTTTATTAGAGTGATTTTTGTTTTTCATTATATTAATTTGGATGATTGTTTTGGGGCGAAGTTTAGTAAATTTTATTAGAGTAATTTTTATTTTTTGTTATATTAATTTGGATGGAATAATAATAATTACCTTAAGACTATGTTTGTTTTGAGAGATTAGATGATAGAGTATAAATAATATTATGAGATAATATATGAGATTAATTTTTTATGCAGAATTATTTTTTTAGTGTTTAGTTGATGAGATATAAAGTAGGATAAAAATTATGATTTGACGTGAGACGTGATAAGAAATAATTAGACCTTTAAATTAATTAGACCTTTAAATTTTGGTAGGAAACAAATTTAGAGATGAGATATAAACAATACCATAACTCCCATAGTATTATTTACCCCCTATTTTAGGGGATATGAAATCTAATTCGGAGTTGTAATATTACAAACTAAATATAGAACTAAAGTCAATTTGGATAAAAATTGTAGGTTGCTTATCCAATCCCCTAAACAAACATTGCCTGAGGGTAGGCTATTACTTCGTATGGGGGTAAATTATTACTTAGAGGGAGGTGGATAATACGGATACTGGAAAAATTTTACCTTTCCTCATTACTCCCATAAAATATTTATTACTTCGTATGGGGGTAAATTATTACTTAGAGGGAGGTGGATAATACGGATAATGGAAAAATTTTACCTTTTTTCATTATTCTCATAAAATATTTCTTTATACCTTTTATAAAATTTAGGCAATATTATTCTATAAATATTAATTTATAATAAATATTATAAAACAATAATTTATTTAATTAAACTAAAATTAATTAACTATTAAATTATTTTATCAAAATAATATTTAATAAATAATAATTTATTAGTAAATAAATTATTTTATTTTATTAAATTAATATTATTGAAATATTAATTTATGACTAAAATTATTCTTATAAATAAATTATTATTGGATTATTTATTGTATCAATATAATTTGTTAAAATTAATAATTTATTTAAATAAACTAAAATTATTCACTTTATTAGTCTACTTGGTATGGCAAAAAATAACGAAAAATAATAAAAAATATAATTTGAAAAAATTTTGGCATTTGATGCATACATCTTAAACTGTATTTTTTAGAGATAAACAGTAAAATTTTTATCCCGATAGATTAAGTTTTCGTTTAGACGGATTCAAAATTTTATATTAATCATAATTTCTTTAAAGAGAGAGAGAGAGAGCGAGAGAGACCTCCGAAGGTGAATAGAGCTCCTTGTTGCCAATGAGCATTTTTTGACTTGTTAGATCAAAGGAGCAGTGGAATCCGAGGGGCCTATTAAGCCTTTCCATTATTGCTGCCCAATGGAATTCGTCCAAGTGGCATTTGGCTTCACGTTAGGACGATTTCAAGCAGAACTAGCGAGGAAAAAAAATTGGCCAAGCGTGGTTTCTACAAATATATCATAACAACCCTAGAAAAATTTGTCAAGGTGGATGTCATTTGACCAAGCGTCTAAACGATTTCTACAAATCCATTAAAACAACACTCAAAAAATTGGTTACAATTAGTGTCATTTGAGTTTGGAAATCCGTGATAAGAATAGCAAATTTTTTTTTTTTTACTATTTGATTAATTGAATTCCAATTATCGACTCTTTTTTAGAAGGTATGGATTTTTTTTCGAACTTCGAGAAAGTAAGAAAATATAAAAATGTAATAGAAATTTTTAGATATTTTTCGAGGTTTTCAGTAAAATTTGTTGTACAAAACAGGCCCTGAATTACTTTATCAAAATAAAAATAATTTTTAACAAATAATGATTTATCATTAAAGTTAATTACTATTGAAATATTATCCTTTGATAAAATTATTTTATAATTAATGTTTATTTAAAATTATATATAATAATATATTTTGTTAAAATTAATTATTATTAAAATAACAATTATTATGATGATTTATTTTATTATAATATTTACTAAAACTAAATATTAATTTTTACTCTTGGTCAATTTGTCCTCATTTCAAACACAATTAACTTTTACTCTTTCAAAATTTTTAACATTTTCATAATTATTACTGGATAATATTTATTCTTTAAATCTAAATATAGTAATCATAAATATGTTAACTCAGTAATTCTCCATTCTTTGAAAATGATGAATTGACAAAATTGTTCTCATCAATTTATTGTGTAAAATTAAAAGAAGATAATTTAGTTTTTTAACTCGTAATTTCATTTTAGTCCCAAATGTTATTTTACTTTTTTTTAAGTATCCCAAATATATTCATACATACTAAACCATAAGAAATAAATTCTTGTTCCACTTCCTCGATGTACTACAAGTTGGAATTCTGTTCCTGTTCCTTTTCCCATTCTTGTTCTCATTTCAATTAACAACTAAATATAAAAATAGTCTACAAATCATGCGGACCAAATAAACCTACCAAAAATTTGTGTGTAGGCTCATCCTTGCGGTGGAGCTCTTTTGAATCGAAGTCAAGACCTTTCCGAGGGAAGATTTGAATTCTGGTCAAATCGAACTAACCAGTTGTTTATCCACAGGCTATTGTTTTACAATCTCTTTGGACCAAAACATAAGGTGTCTTGGAAGCATTAAATCAAGTCAAATGTAGAAGCAATTATAATTCAAAACTACATTTAGGGTTTGTTTAGAGTAAGAAAAAATGAGATAAATTGAGATAAATTGTGGTTTGGGGAGAGTTCGTAATACGTGCAGTGAGAGAAAAAAGTTGATGTGATATAAAGTTAACAAAAATTTATAGAGATTTTCAGATATTTTCAGCAAATTATTACACACCAAATGGACCCTTAGACATCAAGCTGATGAATCCAGTAGGTTTGTAATAGTGGGGACCTGAGATTAACTTAAAAACATGAATATAAAACATGAGTATAACATTTGGGATGTCAGATGGTGCAACGATGAGGAGAGCATTAGTGACAGTCCATTCGCTTTATTTCAAAACGAAGATTTTTATTAGATACTTTAGAATCACTCTTTTATGAGCATCATCTCATTTTGTCCTTATGTTTCTTCTTCTTGGCTTCTGCTTGGCCAAATAGTTGCCTACTTGCATTTCCAGTATTTATTGCTATCTAATTTTGGTGTAATTTCCTCTTAGCACATATTACTAGACCAACTACTAGATTGTTATATCCGAAGGTTGTTAGTCACAGTAATTGTTTTAAAATCTTAAAGTTATTAAACCAATTTAACAATCTCCTTTACGTGGTAGTACTCTTGCCAAATCAAAAGCAAATGAACTAAACTAAATAAGATGCAAAACACAAATTGACTTCAATTGTGTAAAAATGAATAGAGAATAAACATCGATAATGAGACTTGAATTTAGGATCTCTTGAAACTAGAGTACTGAGTTAAGTCACTAACTGTCAAGTTTTTAAAAAATGAGTCCAATGTCGTATATCAATCTATTTCAGTCATTTCCATTTGATAATTTCGTAGAAAATGTTGGAACTTTTGTTAGAAACTCAACCAAAATGATGCGAAAGTTACATTGTTGTAATAAGGGGACGGAGTGATGAATTTTCTATGAGGGACAAAAGGTAATGCAATAATGTGGTAGAAAGGAATATCATGGAAGAATAACAGCTCTTTTACACTCCGTTTAGAATGGTAGATTTGATGGAATTTGATTTCATTCGATAAGAATTCTTATCAATTCTTATATTTGAAATTAATATAAAATTTTATGAGTTAAATTTGATTTCATTTCATAACTTAAAATTTGAAATTTTTATTGAATTTAAAATCCAGTCTAAAACAATAAAATTTGATGAGAATTCATTATTTTTCTTAAGCAATCTAAGAAAGTAGACAAATTTATCTTTTTATGTCATATTTATTATATTTTTTTTACTTCCTGTTCACATGATCAAACTTGGTATTTCACTTAAGTTAAATCAATTCAATTCTTAAATTCAAAATGTGTTGTAAAAATAAAATTTTATTTACCAAATCAAATCAATTTTTTATTTTAAAATAAAATTAATTCTAATAATAGAATGTTTCCAAGCTGAGCGTTAGTATTTAAGACTTAGGAATATATTAATACAAATAATAAAAAAGGGGGTTGTTTGGGAAGAGAAGCAATCTCTCTCTCTCTATGTATAATTTAATTGAAAAATCTTATATAAGTCAAAATATTTTTGTTGTTTTTGTAATTATTTATTTTTATTTTTTATTTTTAATTTGGCTGTGTGGGCAGGTGATGTGTACAGTTGATGTGTACAGTATACCTTCAAGAAAGAAAGGAATTGATCCAAGCACTGCACAAGGACAGGCAACTCTCTGATCTTCCCAAGATAACCCAGGTTCTTTTACGTACATCAACTTGTCATTATCACCAATCTTTTAGCTCCCGTTTTATTTCTTGCTCTTGTGGGTTGACGAGGCCCATGCATCCAATGTGGTTTAGTTTCTCTTTGATGTAGCCTACGCTAATAATATGGGGAGATCATGATCAGATATTCCAACTGGAATTGGGACACAGATTAAAAAGGTCAGTATGAAAATCAGATACGTCAATAATATTTTTTTATTGATTTATTATTTTTATCAATTTATCTATTTTTTTCAATACAGACCTTCATGTGCCGCTAGATTGATTTTTTTTTTTTTTGGAAAGACCAAACAAATGGGACTACTAAATTTTTAGCCTTTCAAGGTCTTTACCTATTTTTATATCATGTTAAAATATTAGTCACTATCTTACCTAAAATTTTAAATTGTCAGACAACTGACAACTTTATTATTTATGAGGAAATGTTAATATTGGAGCTATTTTTATTACTACTAGAGCATATTATGTGCATTAATAGTACTACGTTATTTTGGTTAAAATAAAAATTGTTCTTGCATTAATAATTTTCTTATATTAAGTTATTGTCTTTGAATAGTTAAAGAAATTGACAACTTGGAATCATTTGATTTGCAAGATTTCTTAAACTTAACATCCTTAGGTCAGAATTGGTCATCCTTAACGTTGTCTAATATTATGAATCGTTTGTAAGTTTGGAAAATCATTTTCTGCATTAGTTATTTGTTTTTTAAATTTTTAATTTTTTTTATTTAAACAGGCATTTAGGCGAAAATGCACAGCTAGTAATAATAAAGGATGCTGGACATGCCATCAATATGGAGAAGTTGAAATAACTGTTCAAACACTTGAAATCATTCCTTATTGATCCTCCTCCTAAGCGTGAAAACAATGGCAATAATTGCTAGGCAGACTAAGAGGTTAAGAGGAAAAGAGAAAATTCAATTCAAGAGCTGGCTGATTTCTATGTGACTGCCACCTACCGCTCTAAGCTGGTAAGTGGGGTTTCTTTTGGGGGTGTGTAAAAATCTTTAATATTGGAAAGATATTATAGTTATTTAGTTAAATTATACTTCGATTTAAAAACATTTCACTCAAGAATTGATTTGATTTTGTTTGATTTGATTTGATAAGTAGAATTTTGTGTCTGGAATCTATGTTTGAATTTAAGAATTGAATTGAATTGATTTATGAGAAATATTAAATTTAACTATGTTAATAGGACATAGCTAGAAAATGGTAAATTTGTCCATTTACTTAGATGGTTTAAGAAGGAATGAATTCTCATTAAATTTTATTTTTTAGCTTATATAGATTTCAAATACTATAAAAATCTCAAAATTAAGTTATAAAATGAAATCAAATGCAACTTATAAAATCTTATTGTAATTCAAAACATAAAAATTAATAGAAATTCTCATAAAATGAAATGAAATCATATCAAATAGAGTCTTATAATTATCTTTTCTTAATATTTAATTAATTATAAGTAATTATCTTAAACATTTGGTCGCTGAAGGCCCTAACTTGGTCACTAAAAATTTTTTCTGTAATATCCGGTATTTATTTTTGACTATTTATGTATTGTATTGGGCCAATACAATATTTACTTTAAGGTTAAGTTGATTTATTTATTTTTTTTAAGTTGAGTGTGACTTGAATTGGTAACTAGTTGGACAACTAGGTTAAGGGCTCAGCTCTTTTTTTTGTCCTTCCATTCTCTTCCTTTTTCTTTTTCTTTTTCTTTTTCTTTTTTTTTTCTTTTGGTTTTGCTTGGCTCCCAGAGAACGGAGGAAGAGAGAGAGAGAAAGAAGAGAGAAAAGAGAGAGAGGAGACAGCGGGTAGAGAAAGAAAGTGTGATCTAGAGCAGAAGACCAATGGATCGAGATAATATTTGACACTGTGATCATCATGGCAGTAACCATTTTCGATGATTTGGCCCGAGGTGGGAGAAATCGGCTTTTGAAGGTTGGGAGTTCAATTGGTTTTCTCCGGTTTTCTTTTTTTTTTTTTTTTTTTTTTTTTTTTTCAGATTCGAGGTAGGTAAGACTTACATTTATGTTGTAGACGTTGTTTGGGATAATTTTGATATGTGTATATATATATATATATATGTTTGATTAGGTTGAATATTCTAAGATTTGTGCATACATATATGTACACGTATATATAAATGTGCATGTATATATGCATATAAATGTGAAGATCTTGAATATATTTAAGTTATTCTTTGATTAAGTGTTGAACGAATATGCAATTTAAGTGTTTAAGCATTTACGCATGAGTTATTATTGGGATTGAGATTTGAATAGGTGATTTGAGGGATGATTTGGAGCTGGGTTTCATCGGAAACGAACCTAAGAGTTGAACACTGGACTCTGGTGTCCAAACTGGCTAATTAGGGTGTTTGGACCAGGGGTGTTTGGAACGGCTATTTGGAGTGTCCTAATCGCTGCTTGGGGTGTCCAGATATCATTATGGCAGGCTTTAGAAAAATGTGAAAATTGATTTTAAAATGTATGTTTTGTACCCAAACTTAAATATTATGAATTTCTAATGATGAAATGAACCCCAAACCATCCTCAAGCCTATTAAAAATATACTTTCATATTGAGATGATATTTAAATTGCATGATTGAGTATATTATGTGCATAAGGCTAGGGGCATCATCCACTTTTATGTTGTGATTATTAATTGGCTGAGAGTGCCATATTTATAATATGATTTAAGAAAAATGATAAAATGAGATTTTGAAAATATCGGATGATTCTCAGTCGATATATATGATTAGTGCTTAATCATTTGGAGCTGGGAATCATTTGGAGCTGAGACATTAATTATGAGATAAAATTATGAGATTTTTTTTGAACTGTAACCGGACCCTACTTGAGCTAAGCAGATGCCTAACTATGGTTATAATATGGTTCCCTAGTAGAAGAGCCAGGGGGTGTAACACGGTTCCTCTAAGTCTTACACTGGTGGGTGTGTAATATGATTCTTCACTTAATATATATATATATATATATAGAAATATATTTACTGTGAGCATAAACGGTACGGTTGGTGACCTCGTGTGTTGTGTTAAGTGTCATCCATCCCAGGATAAGGTTGTGGGTAGATGGAAATTAGAGAATTACATTGGCTATTTCATTGCATCACATATGTATTGTTATATTATATTTTAGTTGATATTATTATGAGTATTGCTATATGCTTGATTACTGTTCACTCATGCATACTTGCACGGTTCTACCTACTGAGCAAATTTGTTCATCCCATTCATATTACGGGTGATTTGGCGAGGCTAGGGAGTAGCAACCCGGGGTTAACTTGAGACTGATGGATCAACCTATTATGTTATCTTATTTATGATTGAATTATTATATATTTATTTGTGTGACCTAGGATGTGGGTCTCAAACTTATTTCTATTATGAGATTGTTTATTTATAATGTTTATTTGGTTGTATAAACCTTAGATTGTGTCACTAAGATGTGACATTGGATTTATCATGATGGATGTTATTTTTATTTATTTACTATGGGAATAAGGGACGTGCTTGGTTGCTTTGATGATTATTATTATGTTATAATTTGATCTTGAAATAGATTTTCATTTAATTTAATTAGTTCCTATATACCTATGCCGTTCGTCCTGGATAATTAAGTTATAGGTGTGATAGAATGGTATCAGAGTTTTAAATTATGTTTTCTTTTAGGTCTTGGGTAGTAAGGCCTATTCATTTCTGTTGAGAACTAATTGTTTATCATATTCTATTATTGGTTTTAGAGTTGATGATGGTTATATTTTGTAGAATAACTGGACATAGAAGAGGTCGAAATCAAAGGGGTTAAGTTATTGGTCAGAATCCTAATGCTTCAGGTGTTGGGCAAAAGGATTTTCATGAGGTGCCATTGGCTGGTGGTGGTTTTCCATAGCGGCCTATGAGCAAATGATGCAGTTTATGGCGGCACAGTGGGTCTAGATGTAGAGATTAAGTGGACCGGTAGCAACTTCTGCACTAATAGTGGTGGTAGCACTTGTACCGGGAGACACGAATCATGAGAATTATCAGAAGCATGACCCTCATAAATTTAATAGGGAAGGAGATCCAGTTAAGGCAGAAAGATGATTAGAAGAAATCTCTGAGATGATGGAAACTTTGGGTGTGGAATGTGACGAGGTTAGGATTAGGGTAGCAGCATGTCAATTCAAAGGAGGTGCTATTCATTGGTAGAGGTCCTACAAGGACACTATTAATATTTACACCCTGACTTGGGAGGCGTTTAAACAGGCATTTCTTGAAAGGTTTTTCCCTACAGTGATGAAAGAGATGAAAGTTCAGGAAATTCTTGTATTGAGGCAAAGGAACTTATCAGTGCAGGATTACAAGAGGAATTTTGCGAAATTAGCTAGATTTGTTCCACAGATTGTGCCAGATGAGGTAGCAAGGGCTAGAGAATTTGAATAGGGATTGAGTCCTTATATTAGGAAATAGATCATTGGTTTAAAGCATTAGACTTACTTCGGTGTGGTGGCAGTAGCTCTTCTGGTAGAGAGAGATGCTATTGATTTCAGGTCCAGGGTTCGGGGAGGCTAAGGACAAAATTAATGACATAATGCAATGCAAGAGTATGGTTTTAATTCTAAGAAAAAGCTAGTAGTTGCAGGAGAAGATGCCAGCAACATTAGTAATTTTCTTATTAGAAGAGTAGTAGTTTTAGTTCAAGTTGGTTAGGTGGCTAGCGATGATAGTAGTTTTAGTCCCCCCAAAGAGGAAGATTTTATAATCAGTTTGGGCAGAGACTATGTTTTAGATGCAATCAACCTAGACACATGATGGCTAATTGTTTATTTAAGGAGATGTCACAAGGAAGCGTTGAGCTAGGTGTTCAAGAGATTGGTTCTTATCAGACTTAGCAGTAATTGGTGAGGCCCGCACCACCCATGTAGTAACAACCCATGTAATAGATTCAACAATTCCAGTTGCCGTGTGACGATGGCAGAGACCAGCGGGGAAAAAGTAGAGGTGATGGTAGCTCAAGGAGTTAGAGGATTTAGGTGCACGTTTTGTTTGATACCGGCGCATCACATTTATTTGTTTCGCATGCTTGTGCGAAAACTTTGGGTTTGACACCTGACAGGCTAGAATAGCCTATATTTGTAGATTCTCCAATAGGTTGTAGTTTTTCAGTGAATTAGATCTATAGGAGTTGTGTTTTACAGTTAGGTGATGTTTAATTATGGATTGACTTGAGGGTTCTAAAGATGAAAGCGTTTGATGTAATTTTGGGAATGGATTAGCTGTTTGTTTATCGGATGATAATAGATCATTACTGTAAGTTAGTGACGGTTGTTCTACTTGATGGTACCGTGGTTAGAATTTGGGGTGAGGCGAGGGTAGTTTTACCATTTCCACTACTTGAGGCTAGGTGCATTGGGAAGTTTTCTGGTTTGTTGGTCAGTTTGAGATTGAATGAGAAAGACTCCAAACACTTTTTTCCTAGAGTTGTTTGTGAGTACAAAGATGTATTTCCTAAGGAATTATAAGAGTTACCTCCTCAGAGAGGGATTGATTTTTGTTTAAATTTTGTGTCAGGGGTTTCTCCTATTTCTATGACACTGTATTGTATGGGACTGGCAGAGTTGAGAGAGTTGGAGATTCGGCTGAATGATTTGTATACTTGAACTTTTATTCGACCTAGTACATCGCTGTGGGCATCATCGACAGTTTTTGCGAAAAAGAAGGATAAGACCTTGAGACTTTATGTTAATTATCAATTGTTGATTTCAGTGCTATTAAGAACATGTATTCGTTACCCAGACATTCTGAGTTACCAAAAAAAAAAAAAAAAAAATTGAGATTGTTCTCCTGTGGAAAAAGGAATGTAAACCCGTAGGGTATCCGTCTAATTAGATATTATCATTATTAAATTTGTTTATTTTTTGTTTACCATTATCATCCTAAATTTATTTATTTTTTTAATTGAAATCCCAAACTCATCTCATTCTAAACCCACAAAAGTCAATGAAATACAATTGGTCAGATTATGTGAAAGCTACTTTGAACAACCCGTTAAATACCTTGTTTGAAATAAAAAATAAAAAAATTAAAAATACTACATTTTAAAATTTGTATAAATACTAAAACAGAAAAATCTTTATTGATAACAATAACCTACAAATAATACTATATTAAGAAATTTATCACATAATTACAACTTCGCAGCTTTTAAAGTTCTTGTAAACTAATAAAGTAAGTTAATATAATTATCTTAAACAGTTAGACACTAGAGAAATTATCTCAAACAAGTTGAACACATATATATATAACAAACAAATTATTTATATCAAATTTCAAATTTACTTGAAATTTAAACATGTTAAACACGTTTTGAAACTCATTAGACTTTTAAATCAATATTACATTATATTATATTATATTATATTATATTATATTATATGGGTATTTAGCGGTATTTTATGGGTACTGAGTACTTTATAAGCATTAACGAGTGTCGGGTATCTTGTAGGTAAATTTTAAACTCGTCCCAAACCTACGTGGGCATTAAATTTTAATCTCAAACACATTCCAATCTTATTAGGATATTTCTTAACAGATTTTTATTAGGTTTGGTTGGATTAGATCGGGTATCCTCTTGTACTTGTTCCATTAACATTCCTAAGTGCAAAACAAATATAATAGTAGGTGCATTTAGAGTGACAAAAAATGAGAGAAAATGAAATAAAATGTGATAAGTTGTGGGTTCGTAATTCGTACAATAAGATAAAAAGTGAATAATTTTTAGAGTTTTTCAATATTTTTTACTGTTTTTTAAAGTTTTTTGTCATTTCAAATGGAGTCTTTATATTTGTTAACAAGTGTTTTAGGGTACCATTAAGAGTTAATAGAAACATAGGATGTAATAATATTTTGTACTTTTTATATACAATTCTATCAAAATATGAAATATTGAGTTCATTTGGAGCTCTGCAAAACATCACAAATTTTTATAAAATAAAAATTTTTTACTTATTGTACGAATTACGAGACTAATTTTTATCAATTTATACTAACATTTACACCTCCACACACATATATTTATTGTCTCTTACACTTCGTTTGGAATAATAAATTTGATGGAATTTGATGAGAATTTTCAACAATTTTTATGTTTGGAATTGAAATAAAATTTTGTAAATTAGATTTGATTTGATTTCATATATTAAAATTTAGAATTTTTATATCATTTGAAATTTAATCCAAAATAATAGAATTTGATAAAAATTTATTATTTTCGTAAGTCATCAAAATAAGTAAATAAATTTATTCTCGTATATTATATTTATTATATTTTTTTATTTTTTATTAACTTGATCAAATTTGATATTTTTTTAAATTAATTTAATTTAATTTAACTTAATTTTTAAAATTAAATATATGTTTCAAATATAAAATTTTGTTTATTAAAATTAAATTAAATCAAACCAAAACAATTCAATTATAAGGATAATGTCTTCAAATACAGCGTTGATAAATTACCTGAACACCGTTAACTGGACCAATCGTATTTTGGGGTACCAAATCCTTTCATTACAGGTTGACTGCCAGATAACGTGCCAAGTGCCTCATCTGCAGCCGCTGGACTAGTTGAAAACGAGAGCTTTGTCCAGACAAGGGTTTCAGAGCTGCATTTTTTGCACGGTAAGGGCTGAAGAGCAAAAATAAACTGTTTTTATTTTATTATACTTTTAATGAGATAAAATTTTTATATTATGTATTAATTATATTTTAGTTAATTTTTTAATTTATATTTTTATTTTATAATTAATTTTAACTAAATTAAATTAGGATGATTAAATTATTATAATTAAATCGAGATCATTCATTTTTCCATTACGCAGTGCATTTTTACACTGCAGTTCTTTAGAACTTTCCAGATTATGTAGAGGTGTTTGGAGGAATAATTTTAAACAATTCTGACTTTTTTACCAAAAGTTGTTAGTTTCAATTTTTAGTATATTTGGTGAACTGAATAGTAATTTTTAGTAAATTTTATCAATTTTTATAACTTTTAGATATTTAGTAAAATTTTTAATAACTTTTAATAATTTTTAACAAATTTTAATAATTTTTAATAATTTTTAATAAATTTTGAATTAAAAAATTATTATAATTGAAAAAAAAATAAAAATTAACAATTCATCAAATATTAATTTCTTTCTATTTTTTCCTCCTCCAAATGCCCCCGCAATTGCGAACCAGTTACAAATCAGCGTCACGTTCAGAGACGTCGACAACGATCAGATGCTGCCACCTCCCATCGAAGTGACATTGACCTGTCGAATAACTCCTCTTTATGCTGCATCAAACGACAGAGGGTGCTCCTGCGTGGCTCCATTTATCACATGGTGTGTTTAGTCGGTCAGTATCATTTAAAATCTATTATTTATTATTATTTTTTTAATTAAATTTTATCACATAATATTTTTTTATCAAATTTTTATACTTCTATTATAACTTTTACCCATCAATCATCTCGTAATTATATATCGGGAACGACAGCGCAATTTCAACTTTGTACGCGAATGCTGGCTTGCTACGTCTCTACTTTCCCCTGCAGACTCCTTATCTACCGACTCCGTCTCTGTCAAGCCCGTCAGCTCTGGTAATTGGGTTTTTATGTTTCAGTTTTGAATCTTAAAATTGTTGATTCGATAAGTTTCAGTAGATCCGATTCCAAATACTCCATTTTCTCCGAGAAATGGGCAAGTGTATCAGCTTCACGACCCTGCAAAACCGGTGCTACAGCTACTCTTTCGGCAACGCCGGCCTGAAATCGGCCGCCACCGATCTCGGCGACGGCACCGTCATGCACTGCTGGGTGCCCAAAACCCACAGACCCAGCAAGCCCACGCTCCTCCTCATCCACGGAATCGGAGCCAACGCAATGTGGCAGTGGAACGAATTCGTTTCTCCTCTCTGCTCCAAATTCAACGTCTACGTCCCGGATCTAGTCTTCTTCGGGGAGTCCTACACGACCCGACCCGACCGGACGGAGGCGTTCCAGGCCCGGTGCGTGATGAGGACCATGGAGGCGCACGGGGTGCGGAGGATGCACTTGGTGGGACTGAGTTACGGAGGGTTTGTGGGGTACAGCATGGCGGCGCAGTTCCCGGAGGCGGTGGAGCGGGTGGTGATCGGGGCGGCCGGGGTGTGCTTTGAGGAGAAGGACATGGATGAAGGGTTGTTCAAGATGAATAGCGTCGACGAGGCCGCCGCCATATTGCTGCCTCAGACGCCGGAGAAGATTAAAGAGTTGCTTCAGCTTTCTTTCTATAAGCCGCCGAAGATGTTCATGCCGTCTTGCTTTCTCAACGATTTCATAGATGTAAGGGTTCAAAACATCATTTCTCACTGTGCCTGATTTCTTTGACTATGACTTTTCAGTCTTATGATATGTTTGTTTTGGGGCGGAGTTGGTAAATTTGACCGGAGTAATTTTACCGGTGTAATTTTTAACTTTCATTACATTAATTTAAATAAAATAATAATAATTACTTTGAGAATAACTATTACATTATATGGGAGTAAATTATTTCTTATAAATAAATTATTATTAGATTATGTATTATATTAATATAATTTATTAAAATTAATAATTTATTTAAATAAATTAAAATTATTTATTTTATTAAATTACTTTATCAAAATAAAAATAATTTTTAACAAATAATGACTTATTAATAAAGTTAATTACTATTGAAATATTAACCTATGATAAAATTATTTTTATAATTAATAGGCTTATTTAAGATTATATATAATATATTTTGTTAAAATTAATTATTATTAAATAATAGTTATTATGATGATTTATTTTATTACAATATTTTACTAAAATTAAATATTAACTTTTACTGTTGGTTAGTTTATCTTCATTTTAAACACAATTAATATTTACTCTTTTAAAATTTTTAACATTCCAAATATAATATAATTATTATTAGATAATATTTTTGCTCTCTAAATCTAAATATAAATATCATAAATGTGTTATCCCATTAATTGTTAACAATTACTCTAATAATCTTTTATCTCAAAATTTTTCATACGTTACCTTAATTGCTATTATTTATATACATATTTTTTAATTTCTGACTTTTTGTTTTAAACAATCTATGAATTGAAGTATAGGATTGTGTGAAGATAGAATAATTTGAAACCGGCTCTTTCGCTATTTTTTTATTCTATTATTGTTTTGGTTTGTTTTTTTTAATCTAAACTTTCTATTCTCGTTAAAAATATAAACTCGATTTGTAATAAATGTGGAAATAATTATAATGCAAGAGTTGAAGAGAAAAATTTAATAACTGCTTATTTATCAGTATTTATAATTAAATATTTTGAAATTTAATAAAAATATTAAACAATTAATTTATTTTAAAATTAAATTAAATTAAATTAAATTATATTAATCTTAAGTTAAAAGTGTCATGTTCGGTGGTTTATTATTATTATTATTATTATTATTATTATAAGTATTGGATCAAATATTGCTACCCTCACATTTGAAATATCTCCCACTAGCGTAGTATGGCATGTGTGGACTATGGTATTGTTGTCCATTATTTGAAAATGATGAATTGAGAAAATTGTTCTCATTAATTATTGAGTTAGAATAAAAAGAAGATAATTTAACTTTTTCACTCGTATTTTCATTTCAGTTCTAAATGTTTTTTTTTTTTTTTTAAAGTATCTAGCCAGTTGGTTATTCACAGGTATTAAACCAAGTCAAACGTAGAAGAAATTATACTTCAAAACTACATTTAGACATCAAGTTGATGAATCCAGTAGGTTTGTAATAGTGGGGGACTTGAGATTAACTTAATAAAAATGAAGATAACATTTGGGATGTCAGATGGTGCAACGATGAGGAGAGCATTAGTGACAGTCCATTCGCTTTATTTCAAAACGAAGATTTTTATTATATCCTTTAGAATCGCTCTTTTGTGAGCATCATCTCATTTTGTCCTTATGTTCCTTCTCCTTAGCTTCTGCTTGGCCAAATGATTGCCTACTTGCATTTCGAGTATTTATTGCTATCTAATTTTGGTGTAATATCCTCTCAGCACGTATTACCAGACCAATTACTATATTGTTATATCCGAAGGTTGTTTCTGTTAAGTCACGGCAATTGTTTTAAAATCTTAAAGTTATTAAACCAATTTAACAATCTCCTTCACGTGCTTATACTCTTGCCAAATCAAAAGCAAATGAACTAAACTAAATAAGATGCAAAACACAAATTGACTTCAATTATGTAAAAACGAATAGAGAATAAATATTGGTAATGAAAATTGAATCTGGAGCTAGAGTACTAAGTCAAGTCATTAGCTGTCAAGCTTTTAAAAAATGAGTCCAATATTGTATATCAATTTATTTCAACAGTTTCCATTTGATAATTTGATAGAAAATGTTGAAACTTTTATTAGAAACTCAACCAAAATGATGCAGCAGTTACATTGTTGTAATAAGGGGACGAAGTGATGTATTTTCTACGAGGGACAAAAGGTAATACGATAGTGTTGTAGAAAGTAATATCATAGAAGAATAATAGTTCGTTTACACTCCGTTTAGAATGGTAGATTTGATGAGATCTAATTTTACTTGATAAGAATTCTCATCAATTTTTATATTAGGAGCTAAAATAAAATTTTATCAGTTAAATTTGATTTAATTTCATAACTTAAAATTTGAAATTTCTGTAGAATTTAAATTTAGTCTAAAACAGTAAGATTTGATGAGAATTCATTATTTTTCTTAAGTAATCTAAGAAAGTAAACAAATTTATTCTCTTATGTCATATTTATCATATTTTTATTTTCTATTTACATGACTAAACTTGGTATTTCACTTAAACTAAATCAATTCAATTCTTAAAGTCAAAATGTGTTCCAAATACAAAATTTTACTTACCAAATCAAATTAAATCAATTCTTTATTTTAAAATAAAATTAATTCTAATAGTAAAATGTTTCTAAATGGAGTATTAGTATTTAAGACTTGGGAATATATTAATACAAATAATTAAAAAAGGGGGTTGTTTGAGAAGAGAAGCAATCTCTCTCTCTCTCTCTCTATATGTATAATTTAAATGAAAAATCTTATATAAGTCACAATAAGTTTGTTATTTTTGTATTTATTTATTTTTATTTTTTATTTTTAATTTGGCTGTGTGGGCAGGTGATGTGTGCAGTATACCTTCAAGAAAGAAAAGAATTGATCCAAGCGCTGCACAAGGACAGGAAACTCTCTGATCTTCCCAAGATAACTCAGGTTCTTTACGTACATCAACTTATCATTATCACCAATCTTTTAGCTCTTTTATTTCTTGCTCTAATAGGTTGATGAGGCCCATGCATCTGATGTGGTTTAATTTCTCCTTGATGTAGCCTACGCTAATAATATGGGGAGAGCATGATCAGATATTCCCACTGGAATTGGGACACAGGTTAAAAAGGTCAATATGAAAATCAGATACGTCAATAATATTTTTTTTAGTTATTTATTATTTATATTGATTTATCTATTTTTTTTTTTAATACAGACCTACATGTGCGGCTAAATTGATTTTTTTTGTTTTCAGAAAGATCAAACAAATTCGACTATTAAATTTTCAGCCTTTCATGGTTTTTACCTATTCTTGTACCATGTTAAAATATTAGCCACTATCTCACCTAAAATTTTAAATTGTTAGACAACTGACAACTTTATTATTTATAAAGAAATGATATTACTAGAGTTATTTTTATTATTACCAGAGCATTCATTGCATTATTCATTTGTATCACGTGCATTAATAGTAATATTTATTATTCTGGTTAAAATAAAAGTTATTCTTGCATTAATAATTTTCTTATATTAAGTTATTTTCTTTGAACAGTTAAAGAAATTGACAACTTGGAATCATTTGATTTGCAAGATTTCTTAAACTTAACATCCTTAGGTTTGAACTAGTCAGTCTTAACGTTGTCTAACGTTATGAATCGTTTGTAAGTTTTGGGGAATCATTTTCTTCATTAGTTACTTGTTTTTAAAATTTTTAATTTATTTTTATTTAAACAGGCATTTAGGTGAGAATGCAGAGCTAGTAATAATAAAGGATGCTGGACATGCCATCAACATAGAGAAGTCGAAATACCTGTTCAAACACTTGAAATCATTCCTTATTGATCATCCTCCTAAGCGCGAGAACAGTGACAATAATTGCAAGGCAGACTAAGAGGTTAAGGGGAAAAGAGAAAATTCAATTCAAGAGCTGGCTGGTCTCTGTGTGACTTCCACCAACCGCTCTAAGCTCGTAAGTGGGGTTTCTTTTGGGGATGTGTAAAATTCTTCAATATTGGAAAGATATTATAGTTATTTAGTTAAATTATACTCCAATTGAAAATGTTTCACTCTAAGAATTATTTTGTTTTTAAAAAAAATTGATTTAATTTAATTTGATAAGTGAAATTTTGTGTTTGGAATCTATATTTCAATTTAAAAATTGAATTGAATTGGTTTATGAGAAATACTAAATTTGACCATGTTAAAAAAATAGAAAATATGGTAAATATAATATATGATGGTAAATTTGTCCATTTACTTAGATGGCTTAAGAAAAAAATAGATCTCACTAAATTTTATTTTTTAGGTCATATAGATTTCAAATACTATAAAAATCCCAAAATTTAAGTTATAAAATAAAATAAAATCCAACTTATAAAATCTTATTTTAATTCAAATCATAAAAATAAGAGGAAATTCTTATAAAACGAAATGAAATCATATCAAATTCACCAATCTAAATAGAAACTTATAATTATCTGTTCTTAATATTTAATTAATTATAAGTAATTATCTTTAACATTTGGTCACCAAAGGCCCTAATTTGGCCATTCAAAATTTTTGCGACTAAACAAATTTTGGTCGGCATTTAGTTGAGGGAAGGTTAGTCCAGAAAAGATATTAGTGACTAAAATTTGCATTCGTAACTAAATACTAGCCTTTAGCGACTAATATTTAGTTGTCAATAATAGAACTTTTAGTAATCAAGTGGTTGCCAAGCATGAACATTTAGTGACCAGGTTGCCAATTCCTTGTAGGAAATTATAATCTTAAGTATTTTTGCCAATTAATTGGTTGTCAAATATTAATCCTCTCGCAGCCAGTTGGTGGCTAAACGTTCCTTTGCTTAAAAATCTAAAGTTTTTTTTTTTTTTTTTTGATCAATTGGTCGCCAAACCTCTATCCCTTACCGACTAGTTAGTAACCAATTTGAAAAATTAAATGGACAAGTCTTTTCGGACCACCAAAAAAGCAACTCTTTAACGACCAATTGGTTGTTAAATCTTTATATTTTGTGACCAATTGGTTGCCAATACCCTTAAAAAATTTCCAATCCTACTTGCTTCACTGACTAGTTGGTTAGGAATGGGGTACATTTAATGACTATAATTGTTAAAAAAAAGGGACATCTATTTTTTTTTGTTATTTGATTTTTTTTTCTTGTAAATTATTTGTTTTCCTGTAATAATGCACACAAACCATTCACTACAATCACATAAATTAACTAGAGAATAAAAAAGCATCCACCATCAAATTATACCATCAACACCATCAAAATTAAACCTTCAACACATTAAAGGTAACGTTTGGAGCTATAGAAAAATATAAAATTTTACAAATCTTTACAAACATAAATTACAAGACTGTAAAATTTAAATTCTCTACTCACTATATAAAACATGAGACACTAATTTTTACAATTTTATACATTTTTATACAATTCCGAACACACCCAAAATTACATACAACACATATAGCATATGTGCATCTTCAAAAGTAACATACAATCTCTACAAGTCAGTTTAGTATCTATGAAAAAACAATACTCGAACAATAATCTACACAAACATACACTAGTTCTTAACTTTTAAACAAAAGTTACATACCACCATTAATTGCTTGCCAAAACCATACTATTATCTCAACAACACATTCATTAGGTGGAAGAACTTGCACCTATAATTCACAAAGAGTATTAGAAAAATAACTCCAAATATGCTTGAAGATAATTCAAACCTTTAAAGCTTCTTCTTTTAACTACACAAACCAAGCACCACTTGTTCAAAACATGAAAAAGATAGAAGCTGTAGATATCTACTATAACGACTTGGTAATTATATAATTTGGTCTACTTCCATTCCCATGTGAAGAACAACAAAACAGAATCTACCATCAAAAGTGTATTTGATGGTCTTCCCAAACAATTAACAGAACGTTTCAACGAGACCACACAATAATCCATAACCCACGTAAAGTGATTGAAGAACAAATCTAGCTGAGAACTTTTTTAACTGCTAGCTAGGGAAAGGAAACGACCGGTGGTTCCATTTTCAGAGTAATTCCTTTCGATTTTTTCTTTTTTTTTTTACTTCTATGAAAAGGAAAATATCAGAAACTCACATCTTATATATCTATATAACAAGCAGAACTCTCACAAATCAAAATTTAATGGTTAAGAATTATTTTCAGAACTCTTACATATCAAAATCTAACGGTTAAAATTATTTTTTTTTTCATTTAACAATAGAGATCATTTTTGTATTTTTAACTTTCCGCTCAATTCTTAATTTAATAACTTCACTACCATCTATGTCACGCCTCGGATTTTCATAACCCGAATACCCGATGGTGACTTGGGATTATTTATTTGGGCATAAAAATAAGATGACAGCAACACGTCGACACACCCCAAATTTTTTCTCCAAACTGGGGTTGACTTGTAATAAAAATTTAATGTATTCAAAATCCATAGTTTATCCCAACCAATATTTATAAGTCATTAGACTGAATTATTTGATGGGATTCAACTACAGGGTATAAAATAAAAAAAATAGAGAATAACATTACAGAGCCATCTAAGCGTCCCAACCATGCGATTAACATTACATATTAAATAAAGTAACTAGGTCTAAACTTAATGATTACAATCATCCAATAATTATTATTACAGACCACAATAATAAATAAAGTCTTCCAGCACTGCGCAAAAAAAAAAAAAAAAATAACTCTTCTGATGGAATATTTAAGAGAAATTAATCTCTTTCTAACTCATCTTCAGTATCCCTGTGTTTAATATCCTAAAAAAAAATTTCCACAAGGGATGAGCTACTAAAGCCCAGTAATCAGAATCTCCTAGGTGCCTATATGCAGTGGTTGTAATGCTACACTGTATTAGGTGACCCACTACAGTGAATGTGATTAGGTGATATACTGTTTATGCAACAATTAATTCAATAGATTACAACTGAATAATGTAAATTATACTTACAACGGTTCGATGAAACCGTCATTGTAACTACTATTTTACTTACATGTAAAAATAGTTAAATGTTGATGTGTGTACCATAATGAAATCTATGTCGCAGTGGTAGGAATCTCAGATTCAGATCTTCAAAGTCTCGGGATCAAACCCCGTAACGACACAGGTTTCATATATATATATTTTTATAAAATATTCATCAAGAGGAATTAAATATAATTAAATAATTCCAACACATCATTCATACATAAGCAAGAGAGGTTGCCAGTCATAGTAAAATTTGGTAAAGGAGTTTAATTTAAATCCTCCTAGGATAATCATACTCCTATCCTCCTCTACCCCCAGCCTTGGGAACCAGTGACTTTATGGGCTTAGCATCCAATGCATTTCGACGATGTCACCCACCAAAAATCTAGCCGTCGCGACCGGTTACCTGACTGGTCAGATCAGAAGAGAGCATCTCCCAAATACAATGCGTATGTTCCTATCTCCATCTAAAAGGCCATGTCTACCCACCCATCACCCCAGTGTCAAAGATATCTTTAGCACCGAGTGCCTTAATTTTTTTACCCTTTGACATTCCAAGGGTATCTTGTATGGCAATCAGACATTTTTAATAATAACCGGTAATGTTCCTGGGTGATGAATCCGAAGTGGGATTATTCAGTCATATAATTTTAAGTATGTTATCTCAATTCAAAATTTAATAATAATTCACAATAAATTAAAGATTAAACATAATCACCAACATTATTATCACAAAGGTAGGTACTACGTGTAAATTAATAAGTAGCAAGTAACTAAAAAAATTTAGAATTCGAATTAGTATTTTAGTTAATTCTCTGACAAGTTTGTCGTACTAGCCTTGATAAAAATAAAATTATTTCTAATGGTATATTAATTAAGCCGAGGTTGACAGCTTAGTGGGCGGGTGACCCTAATTGAGATTTGAAGTCGCGAGTTCGAACCTCATTGGTTGCGATCTCGGTTTTTACATCTTTTTCCTTTTTATTTCATTATTTTATGGAATATAAAGATAATAAATACCTCTTTGGACTAATATTTAATTTTAGAAAAATTGATAAGTTTTATTTTATTCTAACTAAATTGTATAATACATCACTTGAACAATTAAGCCAATGTGAGATTACAAAGCTAATTCATTCTAACCTTTTGAGTTGGTAGGAAAATAATATTATTCAAAATAATTTGAATAAATTTTCAATCATCATCTTATTTATAACCAAACCCTTATCATAGGTTTTCGGCTTCAAGATATCCACAAATGTCCATAGAATTATTCCAATGTTTAGAAAGGTATTAAATAAGTTTCATTAAATTCACTAATCATAACAATATAGTTATATAACTTGCTAGGTTGACAAAACAATGCCTAAAAATCAAATAGAATAAATCAAATTCATTTAAGGAAGACCAAATGAGGAAAGAATAAGTTCATTGTTTCATATCAATTGGAAAATAACTAAGTAGCATCAACTTAACATTCCACTTCGGTATTTCATCAAATAGTATAAGTGTTTTATTAGATTAGGCCTTGTGAACAAAATCACACATAAATAAATTATTAACATAACCATAACTAATAGAAGGTAATTTGGAATTTAAATAAATCTTTAAACATAAAATCCAAACAAGCATCAATTAAAGGCTAAGCGGAGATAGCAGCATAAAAGAAAATTCATATAAAATAGAGCAGAACTCCGATATTTATAAATTTTATTTCTGTAGAAACTAGACTTTAGGACTTACAACTTTCATGTTTTACACTTTTTAAAAGTCTAAAGTCTAAAGGTTCAAAAACAGTATTGAATTTAGTTTGTTCAGAAGATATAGTTTTACACGTGCTGAGTATTTTGGGCATAACTTTTGACTCACAAATCGGATTGATGCAAATTTTTTGGGTTGGAAAGAAAACTAAAAGGGCTACAACGTTTATGTTTTAGCCGAAGCCTAATTCTACCATTTTAGGGGTCAAGAACACATCAGAAATTACAAACAGAAAGTTGTCAGTATGCTGAGCTACATCAGTCAAAGTTTCGGCTTACCTACCCCCAATATACGGGTATTATTTTTTATCACAATCAAATTTCATACTTTAAACTCAGAAAAATGCTTTAGCTACAAAATTGAAGGTATCGAATACATTTTAGGAGGTTTGTCATCCTACCTCAATGAATATATTGGTGACCAAGCCTGAGAAGGAAAATAGAGTTGAGTTTTGAACACCACCCAATTGGAAAGTTCCAAGCCTTTCTTCTTCCTCCAAGCAACACCGAATCTCCAACCACACTAAATAATGATTTTTTTCTTCTCTTATTTTTTTCTCATTGAAGGCACACAAATTTATAGAAAGTTATGGGAGTGTGAGAAAGTGTTGGTAGAGAAAAACAACCTCCACTTTCTAGACTTGAAAGCCACTAAAGTAGGATTTTGCATTAGGTAGTATAATCCAAATAATCTAGCTTTTTTGACTATCTAACCACATAATTTAAGAGAGGTATTGGAGGATGGATGAAGATGGTTGGTATGATATGGGAATCATGCTAGCTTTTTTTGAGAAATTAAACAAATCATTTAAAAGAAGCTTTAAGGTGATCAATGTAGGGTCTTCTTTTTGACTAATTAGCCAAATAATTTGAGAGATTGTGATAGATGTATGGAAGAAAGGATAGATGGAAAATGAAGTTTGCCAGAAAATGATTTAGAGCTACCATTCATGAGTCAACTAAGTGAGTAATGAAGTGAGTTGAAGTGAGTTGAGGTGAGTCAAAGAAAGGGTTAACCCATGGGTTAATGAGTCTTGGGTTAAACCAAATAAGTAATTGGGCTAGGAATTGTTTGGATAAAAGGTTAGAAATTTTACATTAAACTCTCACACAGAGTGAAATTAAATCCCAAAATCTTTCCAACTAATTTTATCTTCCAAAAATTTTCAAATCCTCAGTTTTCTAGATAAATATCACAACCACACTTAAGCAAATAAAAAAAAATCAGGTTATTACAATCTATCCAACAAAACGACTTGGATATTTTAAATTTCAATATATTTCAAGAGTAGAGATCATATGCTAATCACAACTATCAGTTTAAATTTTGCCCAATTATTATTTGTAAGAAGTTGAACCTTTCAAATTAAAATATCATAATTTGTGTTTACTTTTATAATGCTTATTAAACATTAATTGGGGATTGCCTGTTTACTTATCGGGTGATGATAGATTTTACCATAAGTTAGTGACGGCTATTCTACTTGACAGCATCGTGGTTAAAATTTGGGGTAAGGCGAGAGCAGTTTTGCCTTCTCTATTACTTAACAATGGGTGTGTTAGGAAGTTTTTTAGTTTGTTGGCCAGTTTGAGATTAAATGAGAAAGATTCCAAACACTTTCTTCCTAAAGTTGTTTGTGACTATGAAAATGCATTTCCTGAGGAATTGTGGGAGCTACCCCCTCAGAGGGAGATTGATTTTTGTTTAGATCTTGTGCCAGGGGTTTCTCCTATTTCTATGGCACCATATCATATGGCACCGATAGAATTGAAAGAATTGAAGATACAGTTGAATGATTTGTATGGTCGAGATTTTATTCAACCTAATACATTGCCGTGGGTAGCATCGGCAATTTTTGCGAAGAAAAAGAATAAGACCTTGAGACTTTATGTTGATTACCAGTTATTAAATATGGTAACTATTAAGAATAAGTATCTATTGCCGAGCGTAGATGATTTATTTGACTAGTTGCGAGGATCAGCTTGCTTTCTAAGATTAGTCTTTGATTAGGTTATCACCAGTTGAGGATTTGGAGGGAAGATATTCCTAAGATGGCGTTTTGTACTCGGTATGGTCATTTTGAGTTTGTGGTTATGCCATTTAAGTTAACAAATGCCCCGACAGTGTTTATAGATTTGATGAATAGGATTTTTTAACCCTACCTGGATTGGTTTGTGGTGGTGTTCATAAATGATATTTTGAATTATTCTCGTGATGAGTATGAGCACGAGCAACACCTGACAACAGTCTTGTAGACACTTCAGGACCATAAGTTATATGCTAAGGCTAATAAGTATGAGTTTTGGTTATCCGAGGTAAAGTTTTTGAGTCATGTAGTTTCTGGTCAAGGAATTGTAGTGGATCCTTCTTGTCACGCCCCAGATTTTCATAACCGAATGCCCAGGGGTGACTTGGGATTTATTTGTTAGGTATAAAAATAAGATGATAATAACACGCTGTCATACCCCAAAATTTTCCTCCAAATTGGGGTTGACCCGCAAGAAAAATTTAAGATATTCAAAATCCCTTGTTTATCCCAAACAATATTTATAAGTCATTGGACTGAACCATTTGATGGGATTTCGACTACAAGGAACAAAATAAAGATAGAGAAAATATTACAAAGCCATCTAAGTGTCCCAACCACGCGATTAACATTACATACCAAATAAAAGCAAATTAGGTCTATGCTTAATAATTACAATCATCCAACAATTTTTTACAGACCAAAAATAAAGTCCTCCAGCTCTGCGCAGGAAAGAAGAAAAAAAAAAGATAACTCTTCTGATGGAATATTTAAGTTTTGAATTCAGTTTGTTCAGAAAACGCAGTTTTACACGTGCTCAGTATTTTGGGCATAACTTTTTACTCACAAATTGGATTGATGCAATTCTTTTTGGGTTGAAAAGAAAACTGAAAGGGCTACAACTTTTATGTTTTAGCCGAAGCCTAATTCCACAGTTTTAGGGGACAGAAGCACATAAGAAGTTACAAATAAAGAGCTGTCAGCATACTGAGTTACATTAGTCGAAATTTTGGTTTCCCTACCCCCAATATACGGGTATTTATTTTTATCATAATCAAGTTTCATACTTCAAACCAGAAAATGCATCAAATATGTTTTAGGAGGTTCATCATCTTACCTCAATGAAGATATTAATGACCAAGTCTGAGAAGGAAAAATGAGTTAGCTTTGAACACCACCCAAATTGGAAAATTCCAAGCCTTTCTTCTTCCTCCAAGCAACACCAAATCTTCAGCCTCACTAATTAATAATTTATTATTATTTCTCTCTTATTTTCTTCTCTTTGAAGACACATAATTTATAGAGAGTGTAGAGAAAGTGTCGGTAAAGAAAAACAAGCTCCACTACCTAGACTTGAAAACCACTAAAGTAGCATTATGCATTAGGTAGTATAATACAAATAATCTAGCTTAGCCTTTTTGACTATCTAGCCACATAATTTAAGATAGGTGTTAGAGGATGGGTGAAGATGGGTGGCATGATCCGGGAATCATGCTAACTTTTTGACAAATTAAACAATCATGCTAGCTTTTTGACAAATTAACAAAATGCTTTAAATCATGTTAGCTTTCAAACAAAATACTTTAAATCTTGTTTGCTAAATAATTTGAAAAAGATGCTTTAAGGTCATCAATGTAGGGTCTTCTCTTTGACTAATTAGCCACCTAATTTGAGAGATTGTGAGAGATGTATGGAAGATGGAAAATGAAGTTGCTAGGAAATAATTTAGAGATACTATTCATGAGTCAACTCAATGAGTGATAAATTGAGTTGAGGTGAGTCAAAGAAAAGGTTGATCCATGGGTTAATGGGTTTGGTTTGAACCAAATAGGTAATTGGGCTAGGAAGTGTTTGGATAAAAAATCTTAGAAATTCTACATTAAACTCCCACATAGAGTGGAATTAAATCCGAAAATCTTTCTTAACTAATTTTTATCATTCCAAAAATTTTCAAATGCTCAATTTTCTAGATTTTTACTATAATAAATATCACTACCACACTTAAATAATTTAATTAAGGAAAAAAAAATTTAGGTTATTACACTTCTAAGGTTTCAGCTTAGGCGCAATTGAGGTCTATTTTTAAAGTTTGTAGTTTCTGGGGTTAGGCTAGTTATTATCTAAGATTTTTCTCAGTTAGTGGGTCCATTGACTTAGTTGACTCGAAAGGAGTTAGATTTGAATGGGATGAAACTTGTGAGAATACTTGTAATGAATTAAAGCGGAGATTAACTGAAGCTCTAGTTTTGTTTATACTTGAATGTGAAATGGGATAGTTCGTGTATTGTGATGCTTCACGTGAAGGTTTGGGATGTGTCTTAATGCAGAATGATCAAGTAGTGATGTATAGGTCTAAGCAATTAAAGCCACATAAGGGGAATTACTCTACGCATAATTTAGAGTTGGATGCGGCGGTTTTTGCTTTAAAGCCTTGGCGGCATTATCTATATGGTGAAAGATTGAATGTTTATTCTAATCATAAGAGTTTAAAGTATTTATTTGTCCAGTGTGATTTGAATATGAGGTAGAGAGGGTGGATGAAATACTTGGAGGATTATGACTTTGATCTTCAGTGTGATCTAGGGAAGGTTAATGTAGTGGTTGATGCTTTGAGTGGGAAGTCACAAAGCTTGGCGACAATGATGGTTCATTCTCAGTGGCATCTTCAGGAAGATGTTTGTGATTTTGAATTTTGGTGGGACGATGACGATGGCACGACATACTCCAATTTGGATTGTTTGCAAGTAGTACCCATGTTATTGATACGAGTTACTGAGGCTCTACAAAATGATCAATATTGTTAGAACATAAGGTATTATTTGTTTTCGGGACAGGAAGTTAAAGGTTGGAGTTCATCTGCAAAGAGATATTTAAAGTTTAAAGTTGAGATTTTTGTACCTAATGTGGATGAAATTTGAGAAAAGATACTTCGAAAGTTTCATTACTCGAGATTTGTAATACATCCTGGAGGGACTAAAATATATAAAAACTTGGGACGTCAATATTGGTAGAGCGGTATGAAGCGTGATGTGACAGAGTTTGTGTTTTGTTCCCTAACCTATCAATAGGTAAAGGCCGAACACCAAAGGCTAGCTAGTTTGTTACAACCATTACCAGTGGCACAGTGGACGTGGGACCATATGACTATCGATTTTATGATGGGTTTACCGAGGACTCCTAAGAGGCATAATGCCATTTAGGCGATTGTGGACCAATTGATTAAATCGGCTCATTTTCTACTTATTTGGAATAAGAATTCTATAGAAGAGCGAGGTGAGCTCTATATTTGTGAAATTATTCGGTTGCATGGTATACCTTGTCGATTGTGTTAGACCGAGACCCACAGTTCATAGCACAGTTTTGGCAGAGTTTGCAGGAGGCACTGGGAGACTCAATTGTGTCTTACTATCACATTTCATCCACAAATAGATGAGCAGTCAGAGCGGACTATTCAAATTTTGAAAGATATGCTTAGGTCTTATGTGTTAACTCTGGGAGGAAATTAAGAGAGCTATTTTTCATTGATTGAATTTGTGTATAATAATAGTTATCAGGTGAGTATTGGTATGGCTCTGTATGAGGCTTTGTATGGACGACCTTGCAGATCTTTGTTGCATTGGGTTGAAGCTGGAGAACTTGTGATAGTTGGTCCTTATTTGGTGAGACAAGCATCAGAGAAGATTCAAGTGATTTGATAGAGACTTTTGACAGCTCAGAGTAGACAAAATATTTATGTTGATATGCAGAGATGGCCGCTGGAGTTTCAAGTCAGTGATTTTGTGCTTTTGAAAGTTTCACCAAGGCAGGGTATAGTTCTATTCGGGAAATGTGGAAAGCTTTCATTGAGGTATATTGGACCTTTTGAGATTGTTGGGAGAATTAGTGAGGCAGCGTACAGATTAGCATTTCCTTCACAGTTAGCTCGAGTTCATAATGTGCTTCACGTATCTATGCTTCGGAAGTATATACCAGATCCTTCTCATGTAATTAATTAAGAGGAATTAGATATTGAGGAGGATATAACTTTTGAGAATTTTCCAGTTCAGATAAAGGATAGGTTGTGATCAAATTTTGCGTGGTAAGACCATTCCTTTGGTTCGCGTGTTGTGGCGACACCGTGGAGTTGAGGAATCCACTTGCGAATGTGAATTGGTGATGCGGCTGAGTACCCATCCCTATTTTTTGATTAAAGTATGTTATGTAAATTTGAGGATAAATATTTTTTAAGGGGGAAGAATGTAACACCCAATATTTAATTTTAGCCATTTATGTGTTATTTTAGGCCAATAAAGTAATTATTATGAGATTAAGTTGATTTATTTTATTTTTCCTGGGCTAGGTATAGCCCGAATTTATGTTTGGATGGATAACTAGGTCAAGGGCCCAGCCTTTTTCTTTTCCTCCTTCTCCTTTCTTTTTCTCTTCTTTTACTTCTTTCTTTTGCTTGACTACTAGAGAGAATAGGGAGGAGAGAGAGAAGAGACAAAAAGTTGAGATCAGAGAAGAAGATTGGCAGATCAGGGTAGTATTTGACGTCGTAATCGTCGTGGTAGTGAATCGACTTTTAAAGGTTGGGAGATCAATCGGTTTCTTTGTTTTTTTTCTTTTCTTCTCGGATTCAAGTAGGTGGGACTTATATATGTGCTTTAGACGTTGTTAGGATGATTTTGATGTATACAGATGCTTAATTTGGTAGAAAAATCTTGAGATTTGTGCATATATATAAGTATATATGAATATGGGTATATATATATACTTATGAATGTGAAGATCTTACATATATTTGAGTTATTCTTTGGTTAAGTGTTGAAAAAACATGTGATTTAAGTGTTTATACATGAGCTATTATTAAGATTGAGGCTTGAATGATGATTTGGCAAATAATTTGGAATTGGGTTTCGTAAGAAATGAACTCAGGAATTAGGCATTGGACTCTAGTGTCAAAACCAGTCGACCAGGGCACCTGGATCGGGGTGTCCAGGTCGGGGTTGTCCAAGCTGTAGCTTAGGGTGTCCAGACACTAGTATGACAGATCATCATCAAACCTAATGAGAATTTATTTTTATGTTGAGATGATATTTATTTGTATGATTGAACATATCATGTGCATGGGGTTGAATCATCTGATTTATGTTGTGACTATTAATTGGTCGAGAGTGCCACATTTATATTGTGATGTGCTAAGACACATGTTATATACATATAGATGGGATCTATAATTTGATAAAATGATAAAATGAGATTTTTAAAATACCAGATGATCTCCATTATATGTATATGACTAGAGTTTACTCATTTGGAGTTGGGCCTTTAATTATGAGATATGATTATGAGATTTTCTCCAGACTGCAACTGGACCCTACTTAAGTTAAATAGATGCCTAATTAGGGATGTAACACTGTTCCTTAGTAGAGGGGCCAGAGGGTATAACACAGTCCCCTTGAATCTTACATCAGTGTGGGTATAACATGGTTCCCCACTCGATTTATATATATATATATATTAAGATATACATTCATCGTGAGTGCAAACGGTATAGTTGGTGACTCCGCATGCTTTGTTAAGCGTCACCCATCTCAAGATAAAGTTAGGGGTAGATGGAGATTAAAGAATGCTTTAGCTATTACGTTGTATCACATGTGCATTGTTATATTATATTTTGGTTGATATTATTGTGAGTTATGTTATATGGTTGATTAGTTGTTCACTCATGTGCACTTGCACAATCCTACCTACTGGGCAAGTTTGCTTATCCCATCCATATTTCAGATGATCCGGTGAGGCCAGGGAGTAGCCACTTGAAACTGAGTTGAGATTGATGAATCGATGTATTATGTTATTTTATTTACATTTAGATTATTGTATCTTTATTTGTACGGCCTGGGGTATGAGTTTCAAACTTATTTCTATTATGAGCTTGTTTATTGATGACATTTATTTGGTTGTGTAAGCCTTGGGTTGTGTCACTAGGGTGTGATATTGGATTTATAGTAGTTTATGTCATTTTTATTTATTTAATATGGGAATAAGGGACGTGTTTAGTTGCTTTGATGGTTATTATCATATTATGACTTGATCTTGGAATAGGTTTTTATTTAATTTAATTAGTTCGCATATTTGTATACTATCCGTCCTGAACAATTAAGGTAGGGACATGACATTACCCGATACTCGTTTACACTTATAAAGTACCCAATACTTGTAGAGTACCCACTAAATGCCCATATAATATAATATAATATAATATAATATAATATAATATGTAATATTGATTTGAAAGCCTAATAAGTTCCAAAACGTGTTCAACATGTTTAAATTTCAAGTAAATTTGAAATCTAATACAAATAATTTGTTTATTATACATATATGTTTTCAACTTATTTGAGATAATTTCTTTGGCATTGAACTAATTAAGATAATTATCTTAAGGGTAAATTACATCTATTTTCCTTTAATATTTGAGTACTTACACTTAGTGTGTGTTTGGAGTGATAAAAATGAGATAAAGTGAGATAAGTTATGGGTTCGTAATTCGTGCGGTGAGATAAAAAATGAATAATTTTTAAAAACTTTTAGAAATTTTTAGAGATTTTTTTTTGTTTTCTAGCACACCAAACCGTGCCAATAGCCACAATATTTTCCTTTAATATTTCAAACCTCCTTTGATAAAATTAACCATTAAAATTTAACAAAAAATATTAAAATAAATAAAATTTTAGACATTTTTCTTATTTTATCGCTCACTTTCTCAAATTTTCATCAGTTTCCTTTACAAAATCCTCAAAAATTTTATCTTTGAGGTTTGATGTTATCTAAAAAATATTTTTCTCTTTTTCTTAAATAAAAATAACTAAAAAATAATGATATCAAAATTTCTGTTTGATGGATTTCAGTTTCTGCTATTCTTTGTTTAATGACAGATAAACGTTCTCTTATTTGACGCAAATGAGATTTATAAAATGAAAATAAATCATGAAATTATAATACAGATAATGATGTAAATAAAACTTTTATTGATACAAAATATAAATCTTGATACAATGACTTGTTAAAATTGACTAAGCTTGATACATTAGAGATAAAAGGAAGAAGGCTCGAAAACTTGGAAAGGTGAGACTCAAAACATGGATAGAAAAAATGGTGAAAATTACCTTCTTCCCCTGAGTCAGTTTCCTTCCTCTTTTATAATGAAGAAAGGAATCAGGCTACAGTTTTTTCCGTGATGGGTAATGATAAAGAGCTTGACTTCTTTACAAAAGTGATATAAAGTCTGACATAAAGAAAATAAAAGACATAAAGGGAATCTCAAAGTTTGATATAGAATTGAAATAAAGAAAAAGCTAAAAGATGTTTTAATAAAGCTTGTTGGCATGTGAATGTATAGTGGCTTGAATGATGGCTTGTTTCGGTATGTGAATGAATAGTGACTTGATGATTGCTTTAGCTTGATTTGATGACATAATTGCTTCATGGACTATTACATTTTGTCTTTTGCTTTTGATTTATTTTTCTCTTTGATTGGGGTTGATGGAGTGGAACTTTTATAGGAGGAATGACGCCATAACAGTCGTCTTCATTGTCATTACCAAGATTGACGGAGCTGAAGCTTTCTGCCGAATTAGAGTCCTCACTTGATTCATGTTTTGATAATGATTCTAATGCAGCTAGTAATTGTTGTTTCAGTTTCTTTTTTGATGCTGTAGTTGCAAGTTTTGACAAGTTCTGGCTTTTCTGAAGGAGAAAGTGGGGAGTTGTTGATGACATTAATGCTGGATGCTGTTGGAAATACTTGTCAATGGCTGCAGGAGTAACTCTATTTATTTTAAATTGCTCCCACCATTTGACTTTAATTCTTTTGGTTAATGCTGAAATGGCCGGACTTTGATGAAAATATTCCCATTGGACAATCCATGCAAGGGAGAATTGTTGAAAAAAGTAAAATAAATGGGGAAATGTATTCATTGGGAAATGAGAAGGAATTTTAAAACGGTCTTGATAAATTTGGAGGCCTTGATGAGCCTGTTTAGGTAGTATGTCTGGAATAGGTCCGAACATGTTCTACCAATCAATGAATCATGTTGGAAGGGTTTGGGTTTGATAGAATTTGTTGTGGAAATAAAACATCCAAGAGTGTCTGAATGTTTTATTTTGATGATAAAAAGTATTATACCATGCTTTCTGGTAATCCCAATAGTTGTAGGTTGATGGGACAAAATGCTGGGAGAATTGGCGGGTTTGGTTTGGGTGAGCTGCCCAATCTTCAAAAGTTAAAAGTTTAAGGATTTGGCAAGTGGAATAAGCTATTTGGGATGAATCATACTTATCAGGGTAATGTTTAAATGACACAGATTCTGTATCAACTAGGATGAATTCATAGAATTTTTGGGATTTTGTAGAGTTTGATGTTACAAAATGATTATCTGATAAAAATACAATCTGTAGGAGGTCATGAATGGCTTGATCATTGGGTGGATTTGTGAATGGGTTTGCATATTCACATGGAAGTTTGGTAACTAGATAGGTTTGTGGTTTAGGAAAGTATAGCGACTTTGATGATGGGGGAATTTGGGAAATTGGTGTGGGGTTTGTAGACACCACCACATTTTTTTATGAAGAATGTATAGGGCCAAGAACCACCATGGATGAAGAAGAGGGACGTGAAGCCACCTCTTTTGATACTCCTATTGTGACTGTATGAACAAAGCTCTTATCAGCCATTTGGCGTAATATTTGATGTTGCTGGGCTTCTTCTTCAGCTAATTAGGTATACCAATCAGTAGGAGAAAAAGGACGAAGCCTTGGAATAGTAGTTGGTAAAGGTGTGGTTTGAATGGTAGATGGTTTGATAAGTATTATGGCATATGACTCTTTTGTAATTGTTTGCTAGGTTGATGAAGAAGGTTTAATAAGTTTAGGAGGCATTGTTTCCCTGCAAGAATTCACGGGTAAGGAAATCAGGGATAGAGTTTGCTTCTCCTTTGATGTATTCAATTTTATAGTCAAAAACTGATAAAATAGCTTGCCATCGTGCAAAAATCTGTTTTGATGCAATGTTTTGAACTTCTTTTTGTAAAACATGTTTAGCAGCTTTACAATCAATTCTAATTAAAAATTCTTGATTTAATAAATCACTTTGGAATTTTGAATACATAATACAATATATAAAATTTCTTTTTTAATAATGCTGTAATTTTTTTGGGCATTGGTCCGTGTTCCTAAGGTGAAACGGACTAATTGCTCTTGATTATGACCAGGAAGGCGCTGTTTTAAAATACCACCATATCCTAACTCTAATGCATCTATTTCTACTATCTTATATGCTTCGGGATTTGCTATATGCAAACATGGAGGGGATTAGAGATGTTGTTTGAGTTGTTTAATAACTTGGGTATGCTGCTGAGACCATGGAGGAGGATTTTTCCTAAGTCTTTCCCTTAGAGGAGCAGCAATGACACTAAGTTTTTTATAGTAATTTGAAATATAATTGAAACTCCCTAAAAACCTCTAGAGTTATTTTTTATCTTTAATTTCATTAGGAAATTTGTTTGTAAATTCTAAAACTCTTTCAATAGGGATAATCGTTCCTTGATCAATATAATGTCCAAGAAATCTTATCCTTGTTTGAAAGAGATTAATTTTTGATGGGGAAAGCACTAAACCATTTTTCTTTATAATATAAAGAAAAGTATTTAAATTCTTCCAATGAGATTGAATATTATTTGAAAAGATTAATATATCATCAATGTATACTATTGAAAAATCAGAGTATAGATTAAAAATATCATTCATAAGTTTTTGAAATTCACTTGGAGCATTCTTTAATTCGAATGGCATGACATTCCATTATATTGTCCAAAGGGGATAGTAAATGCTATTTTATATCTATCTGATTCAGAGATCTAAATTTGCCAAAATCCAGATTTTAAATCAAATTTTGAATATATTTTAGTATGTACAAATCTTTGAAGGAGGTCTTGCTTGTTAGGAATTGGATATCTTATCCACTGCAATACATCATTCAAAGGTTTATAATTTATTACTAAACTTGGAGTTCATATTTCTAAATTTTTGAGGATTTTTGTAAAAGAAACTGATGAAATAGAGAAAGAGGAGTAAAATAAGAAAAAATATCTAAAACTTTATTTGGCTTGATATTTTATGTTAAGTTTTAATGTCTGATTTTATTAGAAAAGAATCAATATTAACAAAATTTCAAAATAAGAAAGATAAGTATAACTTTTAAATATTGTGAGAGTTTAGTGTAATTACGCAAAAAAAAAAAAAGAAAAAAAAAAACTTACCTTATTAGTTTACAAAAACTTAAAGCTATGAAGTTATAATTATGTGATAAGTTTTTGAATATAGTATTTTTTGTAGGTTGTTATTATCGATAAAGATTTTTTTTGTTTTAGTATTTATATAAAATTTGAAATGTAGTGTTATTATTTTTATTTTTTTCAAATTAGATATTTAACAGGTTTATCAAGTTGGGTTCCACATAATCTCACTAGTTGTACTTAATCGAATTTCGTAAATTTTGGACACAACAAATTTGAGATTCTAATTAAAAAAATAAATAAATTTGAGATAATAATAGTAAGAAAAAAAAAAAAAACGAATTTGATAATAGTAATTGGATAGATACCCACCCTAGTTACCCTCTTTTTACCACAGTAAAACAATCTCACACTCTCTCACGTTTTGAATTTCATGTATATATGCAAAACGTATCAGAACATTGAAACCTTAAATTTGAAAAAGAATTTAAGTGAATTAAATGAGTGTGCGTTGCAATATTCCAGGGACTTAAATTTTCAGAACATTTAAACAATATTTGTCAAATAGTGAAATCTATTTAATAAGATTGTTTCGCCCATACAACTTTTTATTAATATTAACTTTTATTAACTTTTTCAATTAAAATTTATCAAATACAATTTTTAACTTTTATCAAAATTTTTTAATTTTTTTAACTTTTATAAGTTTTTAGCAAATACGTAACTTTTTTCAAAATTGACAATGATAATATTAAGACAAACATACTCTACTCTACCATTACATGTGTCAGCATAAAGACTATGATTTTTAATACGCTCAAACAAAACACATATGTATCAAAAATTGTAATTGCAACTGTAAAGTTTAATTAAATTATATTTTTTTTACCTCGTTTATTTTTCTATATTTTTTAATTATTTTATCGTATTACTTAATTTTTTAAAAGAGCATTGAAATATATTAACTTAATAATAAAAATTTATCACCTAATAAAAGAGTGAACCTATTTGCACTTCTTGTTTTCTTATTTACTAAAATTACACGATTATCCATATATTTTCATATATATTTTTTATATTTATAATGTCATAAAAGTCCCTATACAAAAGCTAAATCAAAGACATAATTATAATGCCATAAATACTTTTATTTTGTAATAAAAATTATTCCTTTTAAATATATATAGAAGAAAACTTACAAATTTTTTCTTAGATATTTTGATAAGTGGGCGAGGAATTACAATCTAAATTTTGTTATTATAGAAAATTTAAATTAAATTTTCAAAAGAAACATATTTATACATTGTTTGATAAATCTACTTGCATACTTGAGAATTACCTTTTCATTTCATTGATTTTCCTAATTAGATATTTTTTTTTGATAGTTTTATTATTTTTTTAGGTGAATGGTGAAAAAAATTAGTAATTCTATTTTGAATTTAGGATTGGTGTGAAAAGTTAATAGGGGTAAAAGACATTAAAAATTTAAATTTCCAAGTAGTCTTATTTGCAGGTTTTATGTAAAAAAAATATTTTAATAGACTAAAATAAAATTTATTTTTGTTTATATTTATATATAAAAATAAAATTTATTTTATTTTATAAATTAATCAAATAAGAAAATAACTTATTTCGTTTTAGTTTATCTAAAAATTTTTGTTATTTTCTTTATCATATTGATATTATTTATTTATTTTAAGATTTTTCATAAATTATTTATTTTAACATTTATCACACTTACATTTTACTTCATTACGTTTTTTTAAAATATATTATTAGATTATGAGAATTGAGAGAATAGTATAAAAGCTTATTAAATGACTTGAGGATGATGATAAACGTTTACAAAAGGAACGAAAGAAAATAATTTTTTTAATTGATTAAATTATAAAATAAAATAAAATTTATTTTTATATGATTGTTAAAAATATAAATATAAATAAATATTATTTTTGTCCTTAAAAATATTTTTTTTTATTTTCCTATAAGCTTAATGATGTTTGTTCAAATTTGTAAATGTTTTCTTTATAAAGGGTAATTATATCATTTCAAATTAGATATAAAAGTAGCTAGTCAAATAAGGATAGTTTTTTAATTCTATTTACTAAAAAGAAAAAGTAAAATTGAGTGTAAGAAACTATTGGTAAGCTTATCCCTAATAAAATCCTTTCCCAAAATAATTTTATATTGCTTTTATCCTCGTATTTCATGAGACAATATTTATAAAATGATTTTTATTACATTTCAAATAGCTCATAATAGTGACTCTCATATCGTATGACCATCATTTAAAATAACTTCTCCATCTATAAAACAAGCAAATGTTTTTCAACTTAAAACACGATTTGTTTCATTTATCCACTAATATTTGTCTCCAAACAAACAAACCTGTGGGACCAAAATTAAAATAAACAAAACTATATATCAATAAGACCAAAAAACCTTGTAAACTCAAAATCATTAACCAAAAGAGATTACAGGTCATGCATATTGGTATGACCTAAATATTCCTTGACCCAACATTGAAAAAAAATAACACATCAATTAATTAAGTAGGTCAAATCTAAATCTTAAAAAAAAAAAAAAACAATCAAAGTATATTATGAGTAATACATATCGCTATTACTCAAACACACATTTATCAAATTAAGGTTACATAAAAAGAAAGTATCTAATATAGCCAAGTAGTTCTTTCATTTCACTGTATTTACATAAACAATCTACAAATTATTTTTGATACAAAAATACAGCACTTGTGTTTCTAGTTTTCAAATGCTTCACAAAAATAGCATGGGTAGAAGAACAATTTATATTATTTAGGGCTTACATAATATCATTTTTTACAAAAAGTGGTTACAGGCCCAAGTTGTCAGATGTGTATGCTTTACCCTAAGAAGGCTTTAGGAAAAAACTTTGCAAAAATATGAATGTTTTACAAAATATGTGCCTTCAATCTTGTTCTTCCGAAAAGTCATCAGATGGCCTTAAATTTCTTCCGCATCAATTTTCGAAATGTCCACGTTTCAAGTTCAATGCACTTTCTTTATTTTGGAGCATGAGCAACAATCTATTTAATTAAAAAAACATCTATCAGTGAGGTGCATAAATCATATGTGCAAAATGGAAATTGTGGGATTGAAAATGTGCATAAATCGTATGTACCTTATTCCTGTTCCATTGATGCATTACAGTTCTATTAATTCTCTTGGACTCTATTGCTTCTTTAAACGAATCCTGAAAATGTTCACTGTGTATGGATTAATTTTTGTGAAGAAAAATGTCACAAATAAAAAAAAGGCGTAAATTAGGCATATCATTGATGCATTTGTGGTTTTGATTAATACAAATTTTTATAACAAAATTTCAAGATACACAATAATTTATTTTAATATGATGCAACAAAAAAAGGCATAATGTTAAAATTGATAAAATGTTTATAACCAAAAAAAAAAAGTGAATACAATTTTTTTTTGGTTTATATTTTTCAGTTAAGTTCTCATTTTTTTGTAAATAAAAAATTAAAAACAGGTTCAAACACGTTCTTGTTGCCAGTTTTCAAAAATTTGAAAATACAAACAAAAAAACAATAAATATAAATGTTACCAAACAAAGCCTAACATTGCCAATTTTGAAAATTTATCTATCTTGTAGTTTCAATGTCAAGTTAATGTCAGCTCTGTTTTCATCTACGAACACTACTACATTCATACCTTCTAAATTCCAAAAATAAAGGTTTTTTAAATCTAAACTTTTTAGAGCTGTGTAGCTAAAATGCACACTACTTGAGTTGATTGTCGCACAATGACTTGAAGAATTCCACAGGCTTTCTAACAATCAAATGCAAGAGTAGTATTTTTTTTTTAGTTCAAAAAACGAAAAAATATGGTTGGTACCATAAGTCAGCCATGGATCCTAAGTATCAGGGATTGTGATTATCCAAAGCAATGATTATTATTTGAACCCTTCTATTCATCTTTCTCTCTCTCTAGCAGTCTATCATGCTTATGCTTTCATCTCTCAATTGGACCCAAGTAATCATTTAAATTGAAAAATCCTAGACAATAAAAGGCGTGAACCAATCCACCTGACCCTAGATAATAAGTTATAGCAACCTAGCATTGTTCATTGAACCGCTCTAACAATCTTGCAATTGGGGGTAGATTAATTCTAGGACTGCCTTAGGCTGTAGCTCGAATAGTTTGGTCTAAAAAAATTTAGTTCAATTTTTTTTTTTCAAATTTAGTCTACTCTAAATTTTTATAGTTCAATCCACTCTATTTTTAGATCCTTTGTTCAACCCATGTAAATCTTAAATCTTGAGTCCGCCTCTACTCACAAGTTACAATTTATAGTTATAATTTAGATATATAATGTAGATATATACAATTAATATTTTTTCTCTCATTTTAGTTGTCTTTTTATCAGTCATTTCTCTCCCCGTGCTATACTCACCCATCAGTTTCTCAACAGCTGAACTTAATTACTCTTTTAAATCCATCTTATAGTATAACAGATATTGAAGTTCTTATGGTAATTTTTTCTTAATTTCTTCTAGGAAATATTTCTGGCAGTGTTGTATTACTTAGCTGCTGATTAGTGATACAATTGACCTTTATCAAGTAAATATCAACGGAAAGAAATAACCAGATTGATTTTGACTCCAAGCCAAACAACCTTAATATATAAGCCACACCTCCTTCAATGTCAATGGCAACTTCAACTGTATTATTTATGCCGACAACTGGTGGGTGAAGTATTATAGGCCCTAAACTTTCAGACTTGGTTTTCTGTCATCTTTCAAACTCTGCAAATTCCAGCTGACAGCTCTAACATCCAAACTTCACCAAATGGAAAAAATAATTCAAAGAAGAGATCATCCATGTGACTTCAAACATCAACCATAGACATATGAGATGCCATTACTCATGATGGTTTTACTTTTACCCAATGGCAAAACTAAACCTAACAAATTTGTTTCAAGAGTTGTTTTGGAAGCATCAATCACTCAGTTTCATTCTTATATGAATGAGAGCCTACGCAATTGCATTCAAAGCAGCAGAATGATATGTTAGGATGGGAGAATTATTGGATTCAAAACAACCGAATGACATGTTATAAATTTGTGAAAATGTTATAAATTAAGAAGGCTAACAATTGGTGTAGCAAGTGCAATAGTTTGCATCCACAGCTGCCTTAATTGACTCCTGCAAGAACACCTTCTGCAGATACAATTAGAAACAAGAAAGGGTTAAATTTCAAGGAACGTTCTTTGAAGCTCAATGAATCTTCTATTTAATGTGGGTGTGAATGAATGAAATTTAATAAGTCCGAAAGCAAAAATAAAACCAGAACCAGTCCACCTGACCTCCCCCCTTAATCCCAACTCCAACCTTAAGAATGGTTGATTGCTCACTATAAATAACGGCTTTTGAAAATTATTAAGTGCTGATCATCAAAAATTCCCATTGGCTTCCCTACTAAGAGCATTTCAATTTTTCTAAACAGCTCCTCAAGTTCAATACCACATCAAGCAATGCAATTGAATGTCATCTTCTGTGATTAATAAAAGCCTTGCCCTCCCAAAATCTGACCTAAAGCTAAATCTAGAAGTTTCGCTTTCTCAGGACAGAGTTCAAAAAAACCAATAGCAATTTAAACAATTTGGTTTGCAGTTGGTAGAAAAACGAACTTCACAAAAATTTGTGCATGCTAAAAATTCTACTTTCCAAATTTCAGTATCAGTGGAATTCTCATCACATGACATCACTATCATATAATTTACTTACACAAATGTCCAATTGAGAAGACGACATTAAAGCATTATCAATCTTGCTTAGAAAGGCTGAGTTAGGTATTACAAAACAATTGAAATGCTAGAATAAAATTTAAAAAAGATATATCCAGTTACATAATAAATAAGTAAAAAGACATTTACATCTTTTTTTTATTTTTTGGGTGAGAGCGATAATAGGTTATGCTATGAAAAGAAACAGCCCGGACCTGATTCCTTAATGCTTACTCAACTCAATGCCAACTGGACCTCAAGCCTCATTCCCCTCCTCACAAAGAATGTCATCGACCTTAAACCCAAAAAAAAAAAAAAAACAGAGTAACAGAAAGTACCTACTTCGATTGCGGAGTATCTGTTAGAGCTAGTGCTTGAGCTTCAAACTCATCAAAAAAAAAAAAAATTTACAAAAGAGAAAAAGAGGGAAAAATAAAAATAAAACAATGCGAGTACCTGTGGGAGCTGCTGCTTGATTGCAGAATACAGCAGCTGTTGGAACTATAAACCCATCAAAAAAACTCACAAATGAAAAAAAAAAAAAAAAAAAAAAAAAAAAAACAGAATGGAGAACAACGGGGAGTATTTGCTTTTTTGCGGAGTATCGGTTCCAGCTGGTGGTGCGAAGCAAAGCTGTTGGTGCGAAGCAAAGATCCTTTGCTTTTCGCTGGTTCAGTTTTTTTGAGGTGTTAGAACTGCAAACCCATAAAAAAAACTCACAAAAGAAAAAAAGAGGGGGAAAAAAAAAAAGAAAAGAAAACAGAGCAACGGAGAGCAACGGCGAGATGAGAACAAAGAATTCAATTTTACTTGAATTATACCAACAAAGAAAAGTAATTAGCATTCCAGCCAAATTAAAAATATAATTGTAAAATGGTTCTACAACATGATTCAAATACCAACAAAATTCTTGAACTTGATACATAAATGCTTACCTCTACTATTACATGTTTGTGTTCAAGAAAAAAGCTCTAAAACTCCTTCAAGAACAAGCCCTGAAACTAGCTACGGAATTATAGAAGAGAATAAAGAATTCAATTTAGAGAATTAATTTAGAGATGAGACTGAAAATGCATATATGCAAAATAAATTGTATATGTGCACCAAAGAATGAAAGAAGGAAAAGTTCTAATTACTTCAATCTCAGTCCATTACTTCGATCTTGCCTTAGACACAAACTGCGCTTGGATTTTCATGGGAAATGTGAAAGAATCCAAATCTGGTGCAAAAGGGGATTTCCAACTACCGGGTGGAACAATTTTATAAATCCCATATGGCTTGGCTTGTTGCCCGACCTTGTATATAAACTTTAAAAGATCCTTAAATTCATTCTCAGTTGGAAAATACATAGGCCGAGGTAGTACACTCAATATTGTTTTTTAAATTTTGTTTAAGATTTAGACTCTAACTTTTGAGTTTTCTATTTTAACTTCATCTATACATGTCAAAATTATCTAACATTTAATGTATTAATTATTTTTTTAGTTTTATTTAAAATCATATTTGATAAACCATAAGAAAAGAATTTTAAACTTTTTGCTTGTTATAATAATTATCTCATATTTAATGTATTAATTATTATTTTTAATTTTATTTAAAATTTTATGACATCAAATAAGTTCAGTAACCCTAAAAGTTTTGTCTAAATAAAAGTCTTTTTAAAAATTTTGCTTAAGGCGTTTAAATTTCTAGATACAACCCTGTCTATAGAGCGTAAGGCCATGATTATAGTGAATTAGCCACACCTATATAGATAATGGAGGATTTCTTATTTTGATCATACACACATATATATATATATATATATGGGTTGAGTTTGAATTTGTAATTTGTTTGTTTAATTTGCAGGGAAAATTTGTTGGGGGCTTTTCGCTAGTCTATTTTTCTGGATGGCATCTTAAGAGTGAGAGAGAGAGAGATTCTCACATTGTTTATTGGGCTTGTATCGGACCTTTAAAATAGGTTGGTAGATATGGGAAATCATGTTGAAGAATAAGAATTTTATGGCGGCACGGAATAAAGCTGATGACAGTGTAAGCATCATTCTTTGTTGCACGCATGGAGTAACAGAAGTAGAAAACACTTTTTTACTTGAATTCTTTTTTTTTTCTGTTTTTAATTAGTGTGTCAAATGATTTGTTGATGTTCTTTTATATTAAACTACATCTTAAAAATGGTAGTGATAATGTCAGAGCAAATATTATTAATCGCAAAGCATATTTAATATGTTGGGAAATAAAGGGAGCCAAAAACACAAACACACACAAATAACACTAGAATTTTATGTGGTTTGACAATGCCTACGTCAACAGGAAGGTTTCTTATATTATAGTGGAAATACATAAATAAACTTTTCTCTTCACTCTTCCTCACCTCTCTGCGTCACCCGATGTCGTAGGTTCAAACCCTACAGATTTTTTTCTGCCACACCAAACCAATAAACATCTGCACATATTTATACTAATTTAGTAACCAAAATAGTGCAGGGATTTAACTGAAATTTACTAAAGAATTTTTTTTTTAAATTAGCCAGAAGTTGGCTGTCATCCTCTAGTGTCATCTGGCTGGCAAGTTTGTTGTCATCCACCCATGTGGGTGGATACCATTGAAGTCAACAATCACCCCCTCCACCCAGTGTGGGTGGATTCGTCACGTTCTGCTGAATAGAACATCTTCTGTTATCTTAAAGCACCCTGTGAATGAAGCTCATGCACTTTCTTACTCGAGTGCCAATATCATCAGCTATAAGCATTATAACTGGATTTATTTCAGTAACACCTCTGCCCAGTGATGCCTTGCCCTTTGGTCTTGGGTAAGTACACCCTCTCACCAGGGTGCCTTGCACCCCCTAACTCAGGGTGTCATGCAAAGTTCATTATAGTATTTTCTCGCTTGAGTTCATGCCTGCCAAGTTTTACAAAACTCAAGCTTTTCTCTTTGAACTACTTTCATCATCATATTTGATGGTTCTTGTCTGTATGAACTTTGTCCGGTTGTAAAAACTTTCAATCCAGAATATCACGAATCCAATTATATCTCACATCAATGTACTTCGACCTAGAGTGGAAGGATGGATTCTTGCATAGATGCACTCTGATTATCACAATAAAGGACATATCTTTCTTGTAGCAATCCCAGCCTCTTCTAGGAATTGTTTCAACCACATCATTTCCTTACAAGCTTCTGTCACTGCTATATACTCTACTTCTGTGGTAGAGAGAGCTATACATTTTTGTACTCTTGACTGCTAAGACACTGCTCCTCCTACATAGGTTATCAAGTATCCCGAAGTTGACTTTCTAAAGTCAACATCACTGGCCATATCTGTGCCGGTGAACCGTCTAGCATTCTTTTGCTAGTGCCAAAACACAAACATACTTTTGAAGTACCTCTAAGATACTTGAGAATCCATTTCACTGCTTCTCATTGTTCTTTTCTAGGATTAGAAAGAAATCTGCTTACAACCCTAACTGCGTAAGTAATATCAAGCGTCAGAGACGAAACCATGTTACAACCAAAGAGGGCCATGGTCCCCCTTGAAAAATGTATATATATATATACACATAATATAGGAATATTTCTTATAACAAAAATGGGCTAACCTGATGGTGAGATTTTATTCTTTAACTTCTTTTATTCTGAAGTTTAGAGTTTGAATCCTCTTCCATACATTTATAAATTCTTAGTAGTTTTGCCTTTCAGAAAAAAATGGTCACCCCAACTTTTCAATTTTCAATTGTTTGTCTCAAAACAAAAGTATTTATAAATATTTTTTTCAAAATGATTACCCAGCACAAAGTAAATAAGTATATATATGTATATTTTTCAAAATGGGTCACCATCTTTTTTACTTTGAATAAATTTATATATTCGCTTTATTTTTTAAACTCATGGCCCTCAAATAGACTACTTGATTATGAGATTGTATGTTTTAAGTTAGGGGAGAAGTATTAAAATTTATATGAATTAGCTCCCCCTTACTTAATTCCTAGTTCTGTCCCTGTCAGGCTTTGTGCACACCATTACGTACATTAGGCTTCCAATAGTAGATTGATAAGGCAATTTTCTTCAATTCTACCTTCTCTTTATCGGTCTTGGGACTCTAAACTGTGCTTAACTTGAAGCAGTTTGCAGGTGGAGATTATACCACCTTTACTTGGTTCATGTTGAACTCTCTAACACCTTTTCAATGTACCTTTCTTAGACAGCCATAACTTCTTGCTTTGTCTATCTCTAGTGATCTTCATTCCAAGTATTTGCTTTGCTGGTCTCAAATCTTTCATGGAAAATGACTTGCCGAGTTCCTTCTTCAATTGGTTAATTTTGGTAGTGTCGTGACCAACAATTAACATATCATCAATATATAGCAGTAGGATAACGAAATCACTATTAGTAAACTTCTGAAAGCAAACACGGTGATTAAATGCGGTCCTACCATATCCATGATCCATCATAAATGAATCAAGTCTCTTGTACCACTGTCATGGAACTTGCTTCAATCTATATAAGCTTTTCTTTAATCAACATACAAGATTTTCCTTTTCTTTGACTTTGAACCCTTTCGGCTGCTTCTTATATATTTCCTCCTCCAATCAACATGAAAAAACATAGTTTTGACATCTAATTGCTCAATCTCCATATTCAAACTAGCAACTAATCCAAGTATAACTCAAATTGAGTTCATTTTTACAACTGGTGAAAATATCTCGTCAAAGTCAATGCCTTTTCTTTGACCAATACTCTCTACCACAAATCAGGCTTTGTACCTTGGTTAATTTCCTTCTTCATTCTTCAACTTGAACACCCATTTGTTTTTGAGAACTTTTCTTCCTTGAGGAAGTTTCACCAAGTCATAAGTATTGTTTTCATGTAGGGATTTCGTCTCTTCCTACATAGCCTTCCCACCAAGTCATAAGTTGTTCATCTTCCCCTAGTTCTTCAGTCTCAAGTGGTGGAATGACGAGGTCTACCTTAACTAGAATTTTAGTCAAGGTTCTAGGTTTTACCAGTTGCATAATTTCTTGAATAATGTCATCTTTAAGAAACACAATATCTCTACTTCTAATAAGTTTCTTCTCAATGGGTCCCATAATTTGTACCTATAATCTTCATGTTCATATTCCAAAAATATGCACTGTCTTTGTCGCCTAGCTTTGTCATCAAGCTTATACCTTTTATCTCTGGGAATATGAACTAAAGATCTGTGGCCAAATACCTTCAGATGACCATAGGAAACATCTTTTCCACACCAAACTCTTTCTGGGATATCACAGTCAAGAGGAACTAAAGGAGATAGATTGATGAGATCGACTGCAGTTCTTGTTGCTTTATCCCAAAATAGCTTAGGGAGGTTTGTATGAGAGAGTATACACTTTATCCGTTCACAGATACTTCTATTCATTCTCTTTGCTACACTGTTGTGCTCAGGAGTCTTTAGCATAGATTTTTATAGTTTGATTCCATAGGTTCTACAATATTTTTCAAATCGGCCTCTATATTCACCCCCATTATTAGTACGAACACATTTCAACTTCTTTCCTGTTTCCCTTTCCACTTAGGCATGAAAAATCTTAAAGACGTCTAGCACTTAATCTTTTGTCCTTAATACAAATGTCTACACCTTTCTAGAATGATTGTCGATGAAAGTGACAAAATACAGACAACCATCCATACTTTTGTCCTTCATGTAGCAAACGTTTGTGTGGACTAAGTCAAGTGGTCTTAACCTTCTGGATGGCAGAAATGTTTAAAATGAAACTCTGTGTTATTTCCCCGCTAGACAATGCGTGCAAGTCTTCAATTGTGCATCCTTCACATTTGGCAACAAATATTTCCTTGCCAATATTTGAAGTCCATTCTCACTTTTATGGCCAAGTCTCTTATGCCATAGTTTAGACAATGCTTGGTTGATAATATTTAATTCTCCTCCAGTCATGGATGCTTGCATCACATAAAGAAAGTAAATCTTACTCTCTCAGGCCATTACTAAAGAACCCTTAGTTAGTTTCCACTTTCCATCACCGAAATGATTGCTGTATCCTTTATCATTAAGTTTGTCTGTGGAGAATAAATTGAGGCAGATGTCTAGAACATTTTAACATCCTTCACTATCAACTTGCAACCAATGCTGGTTGTTTGGCAAATATCTCCCTTATTGACAATCTTAACATTCCATTATTTCCTATCCTAATGTGGCCAAAGTTAACACTAGTGTAGGATAAGAAGTAGTCTATGTTTGATGTCAGATGAAATGAGGCACTTGAGTCAATAACCCAGTTATTATTGTTTTGGCTTGTGAATCCTATATAGCCATCATTGCAAATAATGACTATATCTCATTTTGCTACAATTGTGGACCTGTTTTCATTGCTTGTACCTTCACCTTTCTCTTGATCTCTTTTGAAGGCTCTGTAGTACTTCTTAATGTGGCCTATCTTGTTTACAGTATTAGCATTCAATGTCTTTTCTATCTTAGGATCTCCCTCTGGACTTGTCTTTATTGCTGTGACGATCTCTACTCTACCTTCTACTGTGTCTTTCTTGTTTTTTGGTAACAAGAATTTCTGGTTGTATATGAAAGCCTTGCTCATTTCTTTGGGTTTCTTCATTGAGCAGGCTATCCTTTACCATCCTTAATGTTACCATCCCATTAGAGGTTGAATTATTGAGCAACATCACCAGTGTCTCCCAACTGTTTGGCAATAAACTAAGCAATAACAATGCTTGTAGTTCATTTTCTAACACCATCTTCAACAGGGACGGAATCAGGAATTTAGTAGAGGGGCGCTAATTCTTATAAATTTTAATAATTTTCTTCTAATACAAAAATGTAATATCAGAATTAAATAGTCTATTTGGGTTTTTCAACAAGTAATATAAATCAATAATTAGATATGTAATCATTCGTAGATAAAACAATCATAAGAATTCATCATTAAAATACATTTCAAAATAGCACCTATCAAATTGAAGGGGCCTAAATGGCTTTAAAAAAAATTAAAGGGACCAAATGATAAATGAATTAGGTACCTATTTATCTATATACTCCATAACACAATTGCACAAAAAAAAAAAAAAAATAGAAAGAAAAAAATGCTAACAAACAATTAGTACACCTGCTAATTGAGGGGGGCTTAAAGTTAAATGAGTTGATTGAGAAATATCAAACAAAAAAAGTATATCAAGCATTCAAACTTCTTGTCAATTTTGAGTTTTGGGTTTAATAAAAGAGAAACTTATAGGATTGAGCTTCAGCTTCAATGCAGAGGAGAGAAAGAGTAATTCCAACTAAAAAAAGAAACCATAGCTTCTGCCTTTTGTCACTATACAATCTCAAAGGCCTATCTTAAAAATTATTTAATTAATTAGGTTAGATTATTAATAGCCCAGCTCAAGAATCTAAATCCTATATTTTATTAATCGTCCAACTCAAAAATGATAGCTCAAGTATTTAATAATTAAGTGTTAGATTATTAATGGCCCCAACTTAAAAATTCAAGTCTTATATTTTATTAATTACCTAACTCAAAAATTATAACTCAAAGTAACAAAGTTGGGGGTGCCATTTTAGAATATATATATATTTATAATATATTTATATTATAAATATAATTTTTTTTATAAATGTTTGGGGGGAGCCAAGGCCCCTTTGGTCATTGAGTCGTTCCATTTCTAATCTTCGGTGTAGTTAACTAATTTACTACATTTTGAAAGTCATTAAGGTCCTCCGATATGCTGAATCCATCCTTGTGCTTATATTGACAAGCTTTCTCACTAGGTAAACTTTGTTTAATGCCGTTTGTCTCTCATATATAGATCCCAACTTATTCCACAAGACTTCAGCTGCAGTTTCCTGTGAAATATGGTGGAATACACTTTGATTGACCCATTGCCAAATGATGGCAATACATTTTCGATACAAAATTTTCCAAGCATAATCTGTTGTCGTGCTTGGTTTAATAGCATTTCCCTAAATGGATGCATACAATTCCCTGCAATAAGGATGCTTTCCATTCTGAGCTTCCAAATGGAGTAATTACCAGAATTTAACTTGATCATGCCACTTGTTTCCTCCATTATCTTACTCTAGAAGAAAAAATCTTAGATTCTGATCCCACGGGTCAACTTGGAACGTTAAAAAACCCAAAGAAGGGCTTAATAGAAAAACTTCCAAAACCTTGGGGTCACACTAAATTCCTAATACTTTAGGGGTCAATCCATAATTTTTGGAATAATTACAGGGTCAAATTGTAATTGATTTTATGAAATATTTAGTGAATATTTGACGTGGTAGTCAACACTGAGGCGGCACAACTGACTGGATGCTGACATGGCAGAATGATTGTGCACAACTGCTGAGGTGGCACAACTGATTGGATGTTGATGTGGCGTGGCTGACGGGGCACATCGCTGACGTGGCACAGCTAATTGTGCTATGACGTGGCACGCTCTTGGCTTCTCACAAAAAATAAACTTTGTGAACAAATGCATCAAAGAACAATCGAACTCATGAACCCCCTTTAGAATGTATAAAGCACTTGGCCAACTAGACTTTAGCCAAATAAGGCCACGCAGCATTCTTCTGAAGAGAAAAAATTCCACCAACTTTTCTTCTCAGGCAGCGCTCACTTCAGTAGTCTGCGTACTCCCGTTAAAATTTCAGCAACACTGTATGAGTTTGTTTGAACTCCATTTTTTACACGGTTTGAACAGTTACTCTCATCTTGTTAAGAGGATTACTCCGGTATACTCAAAATTAGATTTTGAGCAATTGAAAAAAAAAAAATTGAGCAAAGGCATTTGAACCATTTTCGACTCGGGTTTCTCACATTGGCTCTGATAACACTGGTTGGGAAATAAAGAAAGCCAACAACACAACACAAACAACACAAAAATTTTTACGTGGTTCAGCAATACCTATGTCCACAGGAGAGGTTTATTATATTATATGGAAATACATAGACAAACTTTTCTTTCCACTCTTCTACACCTATCTACCTCACCTCTATACCTCTCTTACAAGAACTTTTTTTGGTTTTTATGCCACACAAAACCAATAAACTTTCGCACGTATTTATACTAATTTAGTAACCAAAAATAGTGCAGGGATTTAATTGAAATTTACCAATTTTTTTTCATTTAAATTAGCCAAGAGTAAGCTGTCATCCTCTGGTGTCATCTGGCTGGTAATTTAGGTGTCATCCACCTACGTGGGTGGACACCATGAAAGTCAACATAATGCACTCTCTATATATTTACTATTGTAATGCATTAATTATATTCTAATATTAATGATATTTGCTCTGTTATTATCACTACCTTTTAAATAATGATTTTATTAAAAGTGATTGACAAAGTTACCTTTTTAGTTTACTTTTCTAAAAATAAAATCAATTAAGTTGCAAATCACCAAAGTAGGACTTGACATCACTGGTTAGCTTTCATATAATTTTGTTAATTCGAATCTTTGTTGTTCATTCATAGCTGTCATTTTTTTCCGCTGCATGCATGTACAAAAATAATTCATATCAAAATTTATCATTTTCTAAATTTTGATATGAACATGGCTTTGTACATCTAGTGATATAATAATTTTTTTGAGAATAATTTTTAAAATATTTAAAATTATTTTAACAAAATTGGTTTTTTTTTTTTAATTTTGGTATGAATTACCTTATATATGTGTGCGGCATCAAAGTAATGGCAATTACAAATGAACAATAAAGGCCGGATTAATAAAATTATATAGAAGCGAATTAATAAAATCATATAGGATGGTAGAAATTCTTTATATATTGTAAAAAAAAAAAATAGTGGGGTCAAGTATTCCACACCACAAGATATGTTTGCATCCATGTTTGTTTGAATGAAACTTTCGGAAGAGGAGGAAAAGGATTGTGATTGAGAGAGGAAATTTGGGGACAGCACTCATTTTCTCATATTGACTTTGCAAAAAAGAAACAGAAAATAGAGAAAGATTCTAAAAGATAACCTTCAAATCACATAAAAGAAGTAAAAATAGGTTAAATAGGGTTTCAATTTTATTTTCGGTTACTTAATTCATTTTACAATTTTCCTTTCTCCATTTTCAAGCAGAATCATCTCTTTGGCATTCAGGGGCTGGTTTATGGGGTTTGGAACGTTACTGATATCAAATCAGTTCCATTCTTGTTCACCCGCTTTGCACCTTTACAGTGTATAGCAGTAATATACATATATATATATATATATACACACACTAGCAATAACCCGTACAAACGACACAAAATTGATATTAATTTTCTTATATAATTGAACATTGAATAAAAAGTCCAAATCGAAAAAATTATGACAATATATGAGTTTTAATTTTTTTTTTCAAAAACTTTAGACTCTAACAACTATTACATGTAACTATTATATGTATTGTGGTCTCTTCTCTCTCCCCCAATTAATTTTTGATAAGTATTATAAAAGAAAACATAAATTATGGTACTTTAATTTGAAAAATTCAATTTCTTACAAATAACAATTGGGCAAAATTTAAGTTGATAGTTTTGATTAGCATATGATCTCTACCCTTGAAATATATTGAAATTTAAAATATCCAAGTCGTTTTGTTAGATAGATGGTAAGTGAAGTTACTAAATTAAGAATTGAGCGGAAAGTTAAACATATAAAAATGATCTCCATTATTAATGAAAAAAAAAATAATTTTAACCATTTGATTTTGATATGTAAGAGTTCTGAAAATAATTCTTAACCATTAAATTTTGATTTGTAGAGATTCTGCTTATTATATAGATATATAAGATGTGAGTTTCTAATATTTTCCTTTTCATAGAAGTAAAAGAAAGAAAAAATTGAAAGGAATTACTCTGATAATGGAGCCACCGGTCGTTTCCTTTCCCTAGCTAGCAGTTAAAAAAGTTGTCAGCTAGATTTGTTCTTCAATCACTTTGCGTGGTTTATGGATTATTGTGTGGTCTAGTTGAAACGTTCTGTTACTTGTTTGGGAAGACCATCAAATACACTTTTGATGGTAGATTCTGTTTTGTTGTTCTTCACATGGGAATGGAAGTAGACCAAATTATATAATTACCAAGTCGTATAGTAGATATCTACAGCTTCTATCTTTTTCATCTTTTGAACAAGTGGTGCTTGGTTTGTGTAGTTAAAAAAAGAAGCTTTAAAGGGTTTGAATTATCTTCAGGCATATTTGGAATTATTTTTCTAATACTCTTTGTGAATTATAGGTGCAAGTTCTTCTACCTAAGGAATGTGTTGTTGAGATAATAGTATGGTTCTGGCAAGCAATTAATGGTGGTATGTAACTTTTGTTTAAAAGTTAAGAACTAGTGTATGCGTGTGTAGATTATTGTTCAAGTATTGTTTTTTCGTAGATACTAAACTGACTTATAGAGATTGTATGTTACTTTTGAAGATGCACATATGCTATATGTGTTGTATGTAATTTTGAGTGTGTTTGGATTTATATAAAAATGTATAAAATTATAAAAGTTAGTATCTCTTGTTTTATATAGTGAGTAGAGAAATTAAATTTTACAGTCTCGTAATTTATATTTATAAAGATTTGTAAAATTTTTTATTTTTCTATAGCTCTAAACGTTGCCTTTAATGTGTTGAAGGTTTAATTTTGATGGTATAGATGGTATAATTTGATGGTGGATGCTTTTTTATCCTCTAGTTAATTTATGTGATTGTAGTAAATGATTTGTGTGCATTATTACAGGAAAACAAATAATTTACAAGAAAAAAAATCAAATAACAAAAAAAAAAATAGATGTCCCTTTTTTTTTTTAACTATTATTGACCAACTAGTCACTAAATGTACCCCATTCCTGACCAACCAGCCAGTGAAGCAAGTAGGATTGGAAATTTTTTAAGGGCATTGGCAACCAAGTGGTCACAAAAACATAAAGATTTACCAATCAATTGGTTGTTAAAGAGTTGCTTTTTTGGTGGTCCAAAAAGACTTGCCCATTTAGGGCTCATTTGGTTTGTTTTTTTATTTTTTGTTTTTGTTTTTCATTTTCTATTTTGAATTTATTTTTCATTTTGTACTTTTGAAAATAAAGAAAACAGATTAAAACATCATTTGTTTACTTGTGTTTCCAAAATTTATTTTCGAAAACTAAAAATGACTTTACACATGAAATGAAAAAGGACAAAAAGTTCGTTTTGAGAATTTTTAACAAAAAATGAGGAAAATCTCAAAATAAGAAAAATAGAGTATTTTTTGTTTTATCGTTTTGAGAGTTTTAACACATAAAACAAAAATAGAAAATAGAAAACAGAAAAGTAAACCAAATGTCACCTTAATTTTTCGAATTGGCCACTAACTAGTCGGTAAAGGATAGAGGTTTGGCGACTAGTTGATCAAAAAAAAAAAAAAAACTTTGGATTTTTAAGCAAAGGAATGTTTAGCCACCAACTAGCTGCGAGAGGATTAATATTTGGCAACCAATAATTAGCAAAAGTACTTAAGATTTTAATGTCCTACAAGGAATTAGCATTGGCAACTAACTAATCACTAAAAATGTTCACAGTTTGGCAACTACTTGATTACTAGAGGTTCTATTATTGGCAACCAAATATTAGTCACTAAAGGCTAGTACTTAGCTACGAATGCAAATTTTAGTCGCTAATATCTTTTCTGGACTAACCTTCCCTCAACTAAATGCCAACCAAAATTTGTTTAGTCGCAAAAATTTTTAACAGCCAAATTAGGGCCTTTAGTGACCAAATGTTAAAGATAATTACTTATAATTAATTAAATATTAAGAAAAGATAATTGTAAGATTCTATTTAGATTGGTGAATTTGATATGATTTCATTTCATTTTATAAGAATTTCCTCTAATTTTTATGATTTGAATTAAAATAAAATTTTATAAGTTGGATTTTATTTTATTTTATAACTTAAAATTTGGGATTTTTATAGTATTTGAAATCTCTATGACCTAAAAAATCAAATTTAATGAGAATCTATTTTTTTCTTAAGCCATCTAAGTAAAGTAAATCAAACCAAACATTTCCCCACTAGGTGGGGTTGGTTAAGCTAAATAGGACAAATTTACCATTATATATTATATTTACCATATTTTCTATTTTTTTAATCATAGTCAAATTTAGTATTTCTCATAAATCAATTCAATTCAATTATTAAATTCAAATATAGATTCCAAATACAAAATTTCACTTATCAAATTAAATCTAATCGATTCTTAGAGTGAAATATTTTCAATCGGAGTATAATTTAAATAAATAACTATAATATCTTTCCAATATTGAAGAATTTAACACATCCCCAAAAGAAACCCCACTTACGAGCTTAGAGCGGTAGGTGGGAGTCACACAGAGACCAACCAGCTCTTGAATTGAATTTCCTCTTTTCCTACTAACCTCTTATTGAATTTCCTCTTTTTCCGTTAATCTCTTAGTCTGCCTTGCAATTATAGCCACTGTTCTCACGCTTAGGAGGAGGATCAATGAGGAATGATTTCAAGTGTTTGAACAGGTATTTCGACTTCTCTATGTTGATGGCATGTCCAGCGTCCTTTATTATTACTAGCTGCGCATTCTCACCTAAATGCCTGTTTAAATAAAAATAAATTAAAAATTTTAAAAACAACTAATGAAGAAAATGATTCCCCAAAACTTACAAACGATTCATAACGTTAGACAACGTTAAGACTACCAGTTCAAACCTAAGGATGTTAAGTTTAAGAAATCTTGCCAATCAAATGATTCCAAGTTGTCAATTTCTTTAACTGTTCAAAGAAAATAACTTAATATAAGAAAATTATTACTGCTAGAATAACTTTTATTTTAACAAGAATAATGAATATTACTATTAATGCACATGATACAAATGAATAATGCAATGAATTCTCTGGTAATAATAAAAATAACTCTAGTATTATCATTTCCTTATAAATAATAAAGTTGTCAGTTGCCTAACAATTTAAAATTTTAGGTGAGATAGCGACTAACATTTTAACTTGGTACAAGAATAGGTAAAGACCATGGAAGGCCGAAAATTTAGTGGTCCAATTTGTTTGATCTTTCCAAAAACAAAAAAATCAATTTAGCCGCACGTGAAGGTCCGTATTGAAAAAAAAAATAAATAAATCAATATAAATAACAAATCACTAAAAAAGAACAAAAAAATTGTTATTGACGAATCTGATTTTCGTGTTGACCTTTGTAGTCTGTGTCCCAATTCCAGTGGGAATATCTGATCGCGATCTCCCCATATGATTAGCGTAGGCTACATCAAGGAGAAATTACACCACATTAGATGCATGGGCCTCATCAACCCACAAGAGCAAGAAATAGACGGGAGCCTAAAGATTGGTGCTAATGATAAGTCGATGTACGTAAACGAACCTGAGTTATCTTGGGAAGATCAGAGAGTTTCTTGTCCTTGTGCATTGCTTGGATCAATTCTGTTTTTTCTTGAAGGTGTACTCTAGACATCACCTGCCCACACAGCCAAATTAAAATAAAAATAAAAACAAAAATAAATAAATACAAAAATAACAAAATTATCATGACTTCTATAAGATCTTTAAATTAAGTTATATATATCGAGAGATTGTCTCCCATTCCAAACAACCCTTTTTCTATTATTTATACTCGATATATTCCTTTAGCCTTAAATACTAACATTATTGTTATTCTTTTACTATAATTCTTTTTATCACATTACCATATTAACTTTTGCTCTCCGTAGAAAATTCATCAGTTCGTCTCTTATAATTACAGGAGTGTGAGTTTCGCATCATTTTGATTGAATTTCTAATAAAAGATTCAACACTTTTTTATCAAATTATCGAATGAAAACTTGATTTACATTGCTGGACTTATGTTTTGAGACCTTCACAATTGGTGACTTAAATCAGAACTCTGGTTTGAATAGGCCGTAAATGTAAGTCTCGATATCAATATTTATTCTCTATTTGTTTTTTTGCACTCTAGTTGTGCTTTGTGCATTGTTTGGTCTTATGCACCTTAATCAATTTGAGTTCTACATCTTGTTTAGTTTAGTTTGTTTGCTTTTGATCCAGCAAAAGTACTAGCACGTGGAGGAGATTATTAAAATAATTTAATAACTTGAGATTTTAAAACGATGAGTGTGACGTGACAGAAACAACCTTTCGGATATAACAGCACAAAACACCCAATTTCCTAGGTTCCACAAATCCATGAACATGTGATAATCAGAAATCAATTACAAGTTTTTTTTTTTTTTTTTTTTTCCTGAGAGATCACATGTACACCTAATACTTTATGTTGGCATGAGTCGTCATTAGAATCAATTAGAGAGATTATAAGATAAGTCTTGAATGTAAAATCCCCCATTTCACGAGTCAATTCTTTATTCTAGCCTGTAACATTTTTACAGTCAAAAATAAGTATCAATTATCTTCTACATAAATGTATATTACCTTTTATGTAAAGATTACAACGAAATCCTAAACAGCTTTTTGTCACTTTATAACACAAATTCACCACCAACACAAAGGCACGTAACCACAGTCACTGACAATTACATGTCTGACATATTCCAGAACAAATTTTCGTAAGTTTTAAGTAGTAATTCGTCTGACAACATACCTAAGCGGAAATAACACCAAAATTAGACAGCAATAATTATCAAAAAAAAAAAAAAAAATTAGACAGCAATGAATACAGGAAATGCAAGCCGGCAATCATTTGGCCAAGCCAAAGTAAGAATGGAAACGAGCAGAGTTTTTTTCAAGCTATTTGTATTTGGTTTGAAAAAAGTTCAGTTCGAGTTCAGTTCATAATCAAAACAAGCACGATTTGTCGCTCATTTAGAATTAAACTTGAGATCGAATCTAAAAAAGTTATTGATGTAGGAGGATAGAGAATAAAGTCAAGAAAAGAAATAGAGAGAGAGAGAAGAAGTTTAGGAGAGAGGGAAGAAAGACAAAGAGGTAAGGGAAAACTAACCACGAGACTTTACCAACTCAAATTTTTATATTCATCAATGTATCAAACCCTAATCATCATAAATCTTTAAATAGGCTAATACATTATTAAGATTACTAAAAATAAAGCAAAATCAAATATTCTAATAAATCATTCTTAAAATAAATCTAAATAAAATTTTGCCTAAATAAAATAAATCTTTAATAGAATAAGATAAAATCTTTATATAAAATGTAATCCTAATAAAATAAAATTCTAATAATAATTATTCTATTTTTTTTTTTTTTGGCTTCTGCATCATTCTCCACCCCTTAGAAAAACTCGACTCCGTCGAGTTAAAAATTTGCATACTCCTTCAATCGCCAGGCCATGAACAAAGCAGGATGTTCTAACTGCTCCCAAAGTTCATGAACACGCATCAGGAGTGGATAGAAATCTAGTGTATCCACCAAGTCTTCCGAAATAGAAGTTCCGCGATTCAGAAAATAGAACTTGTAGATGTTGGAAGAAGACAAAAAAATAGACCAACTTGTGAGAGAAGTTTAGGTGTAGGAAAGACAAAATCCATAGAAGCACCATAAATTTAAGCATACTCTTCAACCTAATAGTACCTATAGGAACATCAGTAATATCGCTAGAAATATGTGCCTCATCAAAAGAAATAACTTCATTAGTAGCAATAATTTCGATATTGAAAACAATTTCATCAAGTGGCTTACCTACAATTTGGTCATCATTCATTATCTGAAAAATAAAAGTCGTCAGGATTAGAGTCATAAATCAACTCTTCAATTTGATCATCATTAAGCTCTCTCTTCACTTTAAAGTGGTCATCGTCAAATTTTTTGTTTGGTTCATCAATTACTTTTGGGATTTCGGTAAGGGCACCAAATAGAGGAGCTGAAACTGTGTTCGACTTTGAATTCGATATTTGGTTAGAACAGAGGTGAATAGGGTTGCTCGGCCAATAGTATTCCTCCTATGTGTCTAATCGTGTTCAATCTTTGAATGGCTTCAGTGAGGGCTGTTATCTGGGTTTGCATTTGGTTATTGTTTGACTGTACTCGATAGTATACTGACAATTTTGAATCTGCAAAAATGAACTGTGAGGTGTTCCGAAACCTCCTAAATGTCGCTGGGGCTTCGCCGAAAGTTGTCGGAGGTTGCTGGCCGATCGTCGGAAAAATCACTAGAGATTGCCGAAGTCACCGACGAGTTCGCCGGAGGTTGGTGGTGCCAATGGTGGGGTTCATCGGAGTTGAGTACCGCTGAGAATGTATGAAAGTATACTCGAAAGGTTTAAGAGTGTGTAGGGCGCGTGCGGCGGCTATGACTGCAGTTGTGGCTAAGGTTTGAGATGAACAGTGAGCTTTCGTTGATTATAGATCGATTTGCTCTGATACCAAAGTTGATGTAGGAGGATAGAGAATAAAGTCAAGAAAGAGAAACAGAGAGAGAGAAAGAAGAAGTTGAGGAGAGAGGGAAGAAAGAAGAAGAGGGGAGGTTTAAGAGTGTGTAGGGCGCGTGCAGCGGCTAAGGTTTGAGATGAACAATGAGCTTTCGTTGATTATAGATCGATTTGCTCTGATACCAAAGTTGATGTAGGAGGAAAGAGAATAAAGTCAAGAAAGAGAAACAGAGAGAGAGAAGGAAGAGGTTGAGGAGAGAGGGAAGAAAGAAGAAGAGGGGAGGGAAAACAAGCCACGAGACTTCAGCAACTCAAATTTTCATATTCATCAATGTATCAAACCCTAATCATCATAAACTTTTAAATAGGCTAATACATTCTCAAGATTACTAAAAATAAAGCAAAATCAAATATTCTAATAAATCATTCTTAAAATAAATCTAAATAAAATTTTGCCTAAAATAAAATAAATCTTTAATAGAATAAGATAAAATCCTTATATAAAATGTAATCCTAATACAATAAAATTCTAATAATAATTATTTCATATTTTTTTTTTTTTTGCTTCCGCATCATTCTCCACCCCTTAGAAAAACTCGACTCCATTGAGTTAAAAATTTGCATATTCTTTCAATGGCCAGGCCACAAACAAAGCGGATGTTCTAACTGCTCGCAAAGTTCATGAACATGCATCAGTAGTGGTAGAAATCTAGTGTATCCACCAAGTCTTCCGAAATAGAAATTCTGCGATTCAGAAAATAGAACTTGTAGATGTTGGAAGAAGACAAAAAATGGACTAACTTGTGAGAGAAGTTTAGGTGTAGGAAAGACAAAATCCACAGAAGCACCATAAATTTTAGGCATATTCTTCAACCTGATAGTACCTATAGGAACATCAGTAATATCGCTGGAAATATGTGCCTCATCAAAAGAAATAACTTCATTAGTAGCAATAATTTCGATAGTCACAACAATTTCATCAAGTAGCTTGCCTACAATTTGGTCATCATTCATTATTTGAAAAATAAAAGTCGTCAAGATTAGACTCATAAATCAACTACTTCAATTTGATCATCATTAGGCTCTCTCTTCACTTTAAAGTGGTCATCGTCAAATTTTCTGTTTGGTTCATCAGTTACTTTTGGAATTTCAGTAAGGGCACCAAATAGAGGAACTGAAACTATGTTCGACTTTAAATTCGATAGTTGGTTAGAACAGAGGTGAATAGGGTTGCTCGGCTAATAGTATTCCTCCCATGTGTCTAACCTCGCATTCAGTCTTTGAATGATTTCGGATGAGGGCTGCTATTTGGGTTTGCATTTGGTTATTATTTGACTGTACCCGATAGTATAATGATAATTTTGAATCTGCAAAAATGAACTGTGAGGTGTTCCGAAACCTCCTAGGAGTCGCTGGGGCTTCGCCGAAAGTTGTCGGAGGTCGCCGGCTGTTGGCTAGAAAAATCACCAGAGGTTGCCGGAGTCACCGATGAGTTCACCAGAGATTGGTGGTGCCAATGGTGGGGTTCACTGGAGTTAGGTACCGCTGAGAATGTACGAAAGTATACTCGAAGGGTTTGAGAGTGTGTAGGGCGCATGCGACGGCTATGACTGCAGTTGCGGTTAGGGTTTGAGTTAAACAGTTAGTTTTCGTTGATTATAGATCGATTTGCTCTGATACCAAAGTTGATGTAAGAGGATAGAGAATAAAATCAAGAAAGAGAAATAGAGAGAGAGAAAGAAGAAGTTTAGGAGAGAGGGAAGAAAGAAGAAGAGGGGAGGGAAAACAAGCCACGAGATTTCAGCAACTCAAATTTTCATATTCATCAATGTATCAAACCCTAATCATCATAAACTTTTAAATAGGCTAATACATTCTCAAGATTACTAAAAATAAAGCAAAATCAAATATTCTAATAAATCATTTCATAAAATAAATCTAAATAAAATTTTGCCTAAAATAAAATAAATCTTTAATAGAATAAGGTAAAATCCTTATATAAAATGTAATCCTAATAAAATAAAATTCTAATAATAATTATTTCATATTTTTTTTAGCATCTGTATCAGTTTAACTTAAAAGCTTGTGAACCTAGTTAGATAAAATGACATAAATATATATTTCATAATATTTTATACTTTTAAGAACATTTTTTACAACATTTTTAATATTTTATTTATTATATTTTAAACTAAAATGATGCCATTTTAGTTTAATCGAACTATCCACGAGTAAATTTCGAAGTTTAAATTCTTCTTTATCGAGGTTGAACTCGAATCTATATAAAAGTTTAAGTCGAGTACATCTCGAATTCAAATTCTTCTTTATCAAACTCGAGCTCGAGCCTGTATAAAAATTTGAGTCAAGTTCGAGTCTGAGTGCAATATAAATAGTTTAAGTTCGAATAAATTAAAACTCGACTCAACTAGATTCGATTCGTTTCCATCCTAATCAGAAGCAAAGGAGAATAAACACAAAGACAAAATAGGATGATGCTCCCAAAAGAGTGATTCTATAATATATAACAAAATTTTCATTTTGAAATAAAAGCGAATGGGATGTCACTAATGCTCTCCTCCTCATTGCTTCATTAATCCTAACTTCAATGCACCATCTGACATCATAAATGCTTTATTCATCTTTTTAAGTTAATCTCAGTTTTTCCCCTATTACTAACCCACTGGATTCATCAACTTGATTTCTAAATGTAGTTGTGAAGTATAATTGCTTCTACATTTGACGTGATTTAATGCTTCCAAGACACCTTATGTTTTGATCCAAAGAGATTGTAAAAGAATAACTTGTGGATAACCAACCTGACTAGTTCAATTTGACCAAAATTCGAATCTGCCCTCGGAGAGGTCTTGAATCCAATTCGAAAGAGCTTTTCCTTGAGGGTGAGTCTACGCATGAAATTTTGGTAGTTTTATTTAGTCTGCGTTATTTAAGTTATTGTTATGTTAGATTACTACTGGAAATGAGAACAAGAATGGGAACAGAAATAAAAATAGGAATTCAACATTTAGTAAATTAAAGAATTGAAACAAAAATACATTTAGAAATGAAATGAAAATACGAGTTAAATAGGGTAAATTATCTTCTTATTTTTTTTAACACATTAAGAGTGTGTTTAGAGTGACAAAAATGAGATAAAATGGGATAAAGTGATTATTTGTGACTTTCGTAATTCATGCAGTGAGATAAAAAGTGAATAAGTTTTAAAAATTTTTAAAATTTTTAAGTGATTTTAGTAAACCAAAATGCACCCTAAATTAATGAGAACAAATTTGTTAATTCATCCCTTGCAAAGAAGAGGCAACAATAATAATCCATGTATATGTGCCATACTACACTAGTGGGAGATCTTTCAAAATGTCAGAATTGCAATATTAGATCCAACCCATAAAATAATAATAATAATAATAATAATAATAATAATCTTATGAACATGACTGCTTTTAACTCAAAATTAATATAATTTAATTTAATTTTTATATTTTATATATAAATTCATTTTTTATTTTTTTTAAAAACATATTTTTGAAAACAATCAAATACATTTTAAATTGTTTTCCTTATTTTTAAAAAATAAAGAATGAAAAATAGATTCAAAACAAGAATAACAAATAACACTTAGTTAATTTAAAATTTAAATTATAAAATGAAATTAAATTAACTAATAAAATTTTATTTTAATTCTAAATATAAAAATTAATAGAAATTCTCACAAAAATAAACCAAATTTTATCAAATAAACCATTTCAATTAGAGAGTGTAATGGCAACTAAGAGTGAAAAGTCCAAAGCAAAAAGAAATCAAGCCTAGTGAGAAATGACGTTTTGAACCCTTACATTGATGTAATCGTTGAGGAAGCAAGTCGGCATGAACATCTTCGGCGGCTTATAGAAAGAAATCTGAAGCAACTCTTTTATCTTCTCCGGCGTCTGAGGCAGCAATATGGCGACCTCCTCGTCGACGCTCTTCACCTTGAACAACCCTTCATCCATGTCCTTCTCCTCCAAGCACACCCCTGACGCCCCGATCACCACCCGCTCCACCGCCTCCGGGAACTGCGCCGCCATGCTGTACCCCACAAACCCTCCGTAGCTCAGCCCCACCAAGTGCATCCTCCGCACCCCGTGCGCCTCCATGGTCCTCATCACGCACCGGGCCTGGAACGCCTCCGTCCGCTCGGGTCGGGTCGTGTAGGACTCCCCGAAGAAGAGTAGATCGGGGACGTAGACGTTGAATCTGGAGCAGAGAGGAGAAACGAACTGGTTCCACTGCCACATTGCATTGGCTCCGATTCCGTGGATGAGGAGGAGCGTGGGCTTGCTGGGTCTGTGGGTCTTGGGCACCCAGCAGTGCATGATAGTGCCGTCGCCGAGATCGGTGGTGGCCGATTTCAGGCCGGCGTTGCGGAAGGAGTAGATGTAGAACCGGTTTTGCAGGGCCGTGAAGCTAATGCAGTTACCCATTGCTTGGTGATAATTGAGTATTTGGAATCGGATCTACTGAAATTTATCGAATCAACAATATTGTAAGATTCAAAATTGAGAAGTCGAGGAGACAAGACATAAAAACCCAATTACCAGAACTGAGGGGCTTGGTGGAGACGAGTTGGTAGATATGGAGTTTGGGGCGTAGGGAGGACGAAGCAAGCCAACATTCGTGTCTAAAGTTGAATTTCGTCGTCGTCCCAAAGGTGGGGGCGTTGGATGCACAACCACTAGTAATTTTGACATTTTTTATTAGAAGTTGTTATTTGTAATTTTTAATATATTAGATAAATTAAATATTATTTTTTAATAAATTTTTTTAATTAAAAAATATTTAATAAAATATTTAATAATTTTTAACAATTTTTAATAATTTTTGTATATTTTATAAAAATTTTGATAATCTTCAATGAAACAGATTACTATAATAAAACAAAAAGATAATAAAATTTAATATTTTATTAAACACTAACTTTTATAATTTTTGATTAACTTTTACACAAAAATCTACTTCCAAACGGTTCATAGTTTGATAAATAGAGCCATTCAGGAATACCCTCTTCGATGGATGCAGCATAAAGAGGAGTTATTGGAACGGTCAATGTTACTTCAATGGGATGCGGCCGCGTCTGACTCGTTGTCGACGTCTTTGAACGTGACGCTGATTTGTACTTGGTTCCTAAGGTTTGTTTGGCGCCACATAAAACATTAAAAGATTTAAAAAATCTTTGAAAGTTTATAAAAATTATTTATTTTTTATTTTATTATTAAATTGTAAATTCACAAAATATCTTAAAATATATCACTTTATTTTATTCTTTATTATTTCAATTGTCCTTTTTAATGTGAAAATAAATGGTGTTGATTTAATTAAAATAATTTATAATTTAATTAAAATTAATTTTAAAATTAATATAAAAATTAAAAAATTAATTAAAATACAACTAATATAAAAATATAAAAAATTACATGCCATCAAGGTACAATAAAATTAAAACCGTTTGTTTTTACTTTTCGGTCCTTGCAGTCTGAAAACGGCTGCCCTGAAACCCTTGTCCGGACATAGCTGTCAGTTTCAACGAGTCCAGCGGCAACAGATGAAGCACTTGGCACGTTGTCTGGCAGTCAAGTTGTGATGAAAGGATTTGGTACCCAATTGTCTTGGAGTCAACTTGCAATGAAAGGATTTGGTACCCCAAAATGCTATGGGTACAGTTAGCGGTATTCTGGCAACTCATCAACGCTCTATTTGAAAACATTATCAGTTAGGATGTGTTTGGTTGGTAAAAATTAGTCAAAAAATATAATAAAAATAAAAATATATGACATAAAAGTGACATGTAAAAAATTTAATTAGAAAAAAAGTATAAAAAATTAGTTAGAGTTGGTGAGTTTTGATAGAATTTGATAAACCAAACAGGACCTTAGTATACAATTGAATTGATTTGATTTAATTTAATTTTAATAAATAAAATTTTGTATTGAAAATATATATTTAAATTTAACAATTAAATTAATTTGATTTAAGAGAAATATTAAATTTGATCAAGCTAATAGAAAATAAAAAATTGATAAATATGATATACAAAGATATTACTTAAATAATATAAGAAAATAATAAATTCTCACCAAATTCTATTATTTTGAGTTAGATTTCAAATGATATAAAAATTTTAAAATTTAATTTATGAAATCAAATCAAATCCAACTCATAAAATTTTATTTTAATTCTAAACATAAGAATTGTTTAAAAATCTCATCAAATTAATTACTCCAAGTGAAGTGTAAAAAATAATAAATACACATGCTTGGAGTTGTATATGTTAATATAAATTTATAAAAGTTACAAAATATAATATATATATATATATATTTGAATTTCAAATTTCAAATTCAAAGAATGTGTCTTATTATATAGATAAATAATAAATGATAAGTGATAAAAATTTCAGCGATAATTAGAAAAAATGTCAAATCAAATAATGTATTTTGTTATATGGATTTATAATATATACATGTATAATTTTACAAAATATAATATATATATATTTATTTGAATTTTAAATAATGTGTTTTATTATATAGATATTTATTTGAATTTCAAATTTCAAATTCAAATAATGTGTTTTATTATATAAATATATAATAAGTGATAACGTAATGAAATTTTAATAATAACTAAAACAAATACCAAATCAAAAAATATGTTTTATTATACAAATTATATACGTATATAAATCTACCTACTGTAGATAGAAGCCTCATCATGAAATAGTGCAGCGGTTAATTATGCCCGAATGTTAAAGTTTAGGCTGTGTGCATTGTTTTTCAAATTTGTTATTTGCTTGTGTATTTATAAGTAATGATTATTTTAAATTAAGATATTTGTCTATACTATAATATTATTAAAAGAGAACCTTAATTGGTGCTCCTTTTCCATAAAACTAAGCAGATAATCTAGAATTCGTAAAATAATCTTTAAAAATTATATTTATACCACCTATTTTATTTGGGTTTCAATGTATTTGATAAATCGGTACAAGAAGTAAATTCAAAATTATATATAACATGCTAGTTATTGTAATAAAAATAGAGATTATGGTTAATTATGTAACTATTTAAATAATTGAAGTCATCGCTCATGCGAGAGGAAAGTACTAATAGATTTATTTTTAATTATTTCGATTTCCCATTTGATGGTGCAACCGATTAAGTAATTGACAAATTTTAAAAAACTAATATGAATTCTATTTTAAGAGTAATAAATTTTTTAAGGGGTGTTTGATTAACTAAAATCAATCAAAACTTATTAATTTTTACTAATTTTTTTTTTACTTTCTTTTAATTCAATTTTACTACATATTACTTTTATATTAAATCTTTATATTTTTATTGTATTTTTTGACTAACTTTTTCTTAACCAAACATTCCCATAATGTGCCTCCTATACGTTATGTCTTAAAAAAAAAATAGGTGGGCACATAAATGTGCATCCCTTCTAGTTTACGTTATGTTGCAAATGCCTTATGAGAATTACGTCATTAGAGAGAGAGAGAGAGAGGTGTTTCGCATGTGAGCAAACGACGTAGGTGACACGTGGGAGATTTTACAGAGCACAACATGTGGGTGGTTTAGAGGCAGAAATTAAGAAAGAACATGGCATTTCGACCCCAATGGGCAGGCGAGTTTTATTTTATTGAGTGAATTTAGAACTTTTTTTTTTTATCAAAATGAGTTCAAATTCGTTTACTTAGGAAACGAATTTAATTTAAAAGAATTCGTTTACCAAGTTCATGATTTTAACCCTACACGGTCTTAAATTCGTTTAACAAGGCTCCGTTTGGTAACGTTTTTATTTTTTATTTTTCTGTTTATATTTTCATAATTTTGTAAATTAGCAACAGAAATATGTTTGCTAAATCTGTTTACGTTTTTTTTTCCAAAAAATAAAACTTAAAAAAAGTGTTTTCATTCTATTTTTTTCTATTGCAAACATTTTGTTAATTCTAATACTTATTTATTTTTGTTACATTGTATTAAAATAAATTATTTTATTCAAATGTTTTATTAAACTAAAATTATTTTTAATGAATAATATAATTAAATTAAATTAATATGTAATATCTATTATTAATTTATTTCTAGTAAATAATTAAATTAAATTAGTTAATTTAATTAATAAGAAATATAGATTATTAAATTATTTTTAATAAATAATATATTTTACTAAATTATTTTTAAAAAGTATTATAATTAAATTATTTAATATAATTTAATTTAATAATTAATTTAAATAATATTAAATGTATTTTATTAAATTATTTTTAATAAATATCATAATTAAATTAATTTATTTAATATGATTATATTTTATTAAATTATTTTTCAATAAACATTGTAATTAAATTATTTAAATTATTATGAAATATATTTTATTCAATTTTTTAATAAATAATTTAATTAAATTATAATTAATATATTTTATATTTACTGGATTAAATGATATAATATTTATATTTTATTTAATTCTTTTTAATAAATAATATAATTAAATTAAATTAATAAAAAATATTTATTAAATTCAATTAATTTTTAAAAAACTAATAAAATTAAATATTTTACGAAAATAAAAAATTAGTAATTATAAACAAAATTGTATTTCCCAATGCAGTTTCAATTTTTATCTCAAAAAAAAAAAAAACGACAATAGAAAAAAAAAACAGAAAATATAAACATGTAAATATAAACAAAAAAAGACAACATTACCAAGCGGCCTCCAAGTAAACTGAATTTCGGCCACATTAAACCATCACCTATTCGCACTTCTAATAAGACAAGCATGATTACTTAGAAACTGTAATGTGTTAAATTTTTTAATGAAGAAAAATTTTGCTTCCAACATTGCTAACCTACCTTAAACTAAAAAACTAGGAGGGAAAACTCGATAGGCAATTAAAAATTAATATATACATGATTAGCTTAGTTTTGTCAATTTATCTGTCAGATATTTAATTTTGACCATTTATGTGTTATTTTGAGCCAATAAAGTAATTATTATGAGGTTGAGTTGATTTATTTTATTTTTCTTGGACCACATATAGCCCAAATTGATGTTTGGTTGGATAACTGGGCCCAGCTTTTTCTTTCATTTCCTTCATTTTCTCTTTTCCTCTTCTTTTTCTTCTTTCTTTTGCTCGACTGCTAAAGAGAATAGGGAGGAGAAAGAGAAGAGAGAGGAGAAAGAGAAAGAAGAGAGAGAAAGTTAAGATTGGAGAAGAAGATCGGTAGATCGAGATTGTATTCAACGCGGTGATCGTCGTGGTTGTAACCATTTTATATGATTTGGCCCGAGATGGGAGAAATTGACTTTTGAAGGTTGGGAGCTTAATTGGTTTTCTCCATTTTCCTTCTTTTCTCTTCGGATTCGAGGTAAGTAAGACTTATATACATGCTCTAGACGTTGCTAAGATGATTTTGATGTATATATATGCCTAATTTGGTTAAAAATCTTGAGATTTATCGATACATATATGAATGTGGGTGTATATGCTTACGAATGTGAAGATCTTACATATATTTGAGTTATTCTTTGATTAAGTGTTAAAAAAACATGTGATTTAAGTGTTTATACATGAGTTATTGTTGAGACTGAGGCTTAAATGAATAATTTGGGGGATGATTTGGAATTGGGTTTCATAAAAAACAAACCCAAGAACTAGGCACAAAACTCTGGTGTCCGGACCAACTGACCAGGGTGCCAAACTAGGGGTGTTTGGATTGGCTGTCTAAGGTGTCATGAACTAGGGTGTCCGAACCGCAGCTTAGGGATGTCTGAACACCAGTATGACAGATCATCATCAAGCCTAATGAGAATGTATTTTTATGTTAAGATAATATTTATTTGCATGATTGAGCATATCATGTGTATGAGACTAGGGTTGCGTCATTCGGTTTATATTGTGACTATTGATTAAGCACAAGTTATTTATATAGACGGAATCTATGATTTGAGATAAATGATAAAATGAGATTTTGAAAATACTAGACAATCCCTAGTTGATATATATGATTAATGCTTAGTCATTTGAAGTTGGGATGTTAATTATGAGATATGATTATGAGATTTTTTCCGAACCGCAACCGGACCCTACTTGAGGTAAATAGATGCTTGACTAGGAGTGTAACACGATTACCTAGTAGAAGGGCCAAGGGGTGTAACACGGTTCCCCTGAGTCTTAAATTGGTGGGGGTTTAACACAATCCCCCACTCAGTTTATATATATTGAGATATACATTCGTCTTGAACATAAATGGTGCGTTAGTGACCCTGCGTGCTTTGCTAAGTGTTACCCATCCCAGGATAAGGTTAGGGGTAGATGGAGATTAGAGAATGCATTGGCCATTGCATTGTATCACATGTGCATTGTTATATTATATTTTGGTTGATATTGTTTTGAGTTATGTTATATGCTTGATTGTTGTTCACTCATGCACACTTGTACAGTCCTAGCTACTGGGCAAGTTTGTTCACCGATCAATATTTCAGGTGATCCGACGAGGCTAGGGAGTAGCCACTCGGAACTGAATTAAGACTGATAGATCGACCTATTATGTTATTTTATTTACATTTGGATTATTGTATCTTTATTTGTGTGACCCGAGGTGTTTAGTTGCTCTGATGATTATTATCATGTTATGACTTGACTTTGAAATAGGTGTTTATTTAATTTAATTAGTTTCCATATACTCATATCATCCATCCCAAAAATTAAGTTAAAAGCATGACAAAATAGTATCAAAGCCCTAGGTTACATTTACTTTTAGGTCTTGGGTAGTAAGGCTTATTCATTTCTGTTGAGAATTTATCATTTACCGTAGCATATTATTGGTTTTGGAATTGATGATGATATGTCTTGTAGAATAGCTAGACGTGAAAAAAGTGGAAATCAAAGAGGCCAAGCTAGTGGTCAGAATCCCAATGCTCCAGGTATTGGGCAAGAAGACTTTCATGAGGTACCGTTGGCTACTGGTGATTTTCCACAGTCGACTTATAAGTAGATGATGCAGTTTATGGTGTCTAGTGGGCCCAGATACAAGGATTAAGTGGACTGGTAGTAGCTTTTTCCCCAGCAGCAATGATAGCACCTGCACCAGGAGACACCCTAATTATGAGAAGTATCAGTCAGTTTAAAAAGTATGACCTTTCTAAGTTTAATGGGGAAAAAGATCCAGTTAAGGTAGAAAGATGGTTGGCAAAAATTTCTGAGATGATGGAGACTTTGGGTGTAAAAGGTGATGAGGTTAGGATCAGTGTAGCAACATGTCAGTTTCAAGCAGGTGATGTTCATTGGTGGAGGTCTTATAGGGATACTATTAATATTCACACCTTGACTTAGGAGGCATTTAAGGAGGCATTTCTTAAAAGGTTTTTCTCTACAGTGATGAAAGAGATGAAAGTTTAGAAATTTCTTGCATTGGGGTAAGCGAACTTATCAGTGCAGAATTATGAGAGAAAGTTTACGAAATTGGCTGGATTTGCTCCACAGATTGTGCTAGAAGAGGTAGCTAGAGCAAGGAAATTTGAATGGAGATTAAATCCCTATATCAAGAGACAAATCATTGGATTGAGGCATCAAACTTGCTCCAATGTGATGGTGGCAGCTCTCCGGGTGGAAAGAGATGCTATTAACTTCAGGTCCAGGGCTCGTGGAGTCAAAGGACAAGTTCATGGACAGAATGTAATGCAGGAGTATGGTTCTGGCTCTAAGCAAAAGAAAGATAAAGAAAAAGCTAGTAGTTTCAGGAAGAGATACTAGCAACATTAGCAATTTCCCTATCAGAGAAGGAGTAGGTCTACTTCAGGTTCAGGTTTAGGTTGGTCGAGTGGTCACAGATGACAACAATTTCAGTCCCCATCAATGAGAAGATTTCAGGATCAGTTTGGGTAGAGACTATGTTTTAGATGCAATCAACCTGGAGACATGGCGGCTAATTGTCCATTTAAAGAGATGTCACATGGAAGTGTTGACCTAGGTGCTCAACAAATTGGTTCTTATTAGACTTAGTAGTACCCAGTGAAGCTTGCACCACTTATGCAACAACAACCCATGCAACAGATTCAATAATTTTAGCAGCTGCGTGGTAGTGGTGGTGGCCAGCAGAAAAAAAATAGAGGTGATGGCAACTTAGAGAGTTAGAGGATTCAAGGGCGTTCCCACACATTTGCATAGTAAGAGGAGACCCCAAATGCTTCTGTGATGCGCAGTACATTTCTATTGTTTAGCACTTGGGTGCATATTTTATTTGATACCGGTGTATCACATTCATTTATTTCACATGCTTGTGTGAAGGCTCTGGGTTTGACACCAGAGAGGCTAAAAGAGCCTATGTTTATAGATTCTCCAGTAGGTAGTAGTTCTTCAGTGAATTGGATATGTTGGAATTATGTTTTACAGTTTGGCGACGTTCAATTATGGATTGATTTGTGGGTTCTAAAGATGAATGAGTTTCATGTGATTTTGAGAATGGATTGGCTATTTACTTATCAGGTGAGGATAAATTTTTACCATAAGTTAGTGACGGCTATTCTACCTGACAGCATTGTGGTTAAAATTTGGGGTAAGACGAGACCAGTTTTGCCTTCTCTATTACATAACAATGGGTGTGTTGGGAAGTTTTTTAGTTTGTTGGCCAGTTTGAGATTGAATGAGAAAGACTCCAAACACTTTCTTCTTAAAGTTGTTTGTGACTATGAAAATGCATTTCCTGAGGATTTGTGGGAGGTACCCCCTCAGAGGGAGATTGATTTTTGTTTAGATCTTATGCCAGGGGTTTCTCCTATTTCTGTGGCACCATATCGTATGACACCGATAGAATTGGAAGAATTGAAGATACAGTTGAATGATTTGTTTGGTCGAGATTTTATTTGACCTAACACATTACCATGGGTAGCATCGATAGTTTTTGTGAAGAAGAAGGATAAGACCGTGAGACTTTGTGTTGATTACCAGTTATTAAATATGGTAACTATTAAGAATAAGCATCTATTGCCGAGCGTGGATGATTTATTTGACTAGTTGTGAGGATCAGCTTGCTTTTCTAAGATTAGTCTTTGATCAAGTTATCACCAGTTGAGGATTTGGAGGGAAGATATTCCTAAGATGGCGTTTCATACCTAGTATGGTCATTTTGAGTTTGTGGTTATGCCATTTAAGTTAACGAATGCTTCGACAGTGTTTATAGATTTGATGAATAGGATTTTTCAACCCTACCTAGATTAGTTTGTGGTGGTGTTCATAAATGATATTTTGATTTATTCTCGTGATAAGTATGAGCATGAGCAATACCTGAGGATAGTCTTGCAGACACTTCGGAACCATAAGTTATATGCTAAGGCTAATAAGTGTGAGTTTTGGTTATTCGAGGTAAAGTTTTTGAGTCATGTAGTTTCTAGTCAAGGAATTGTAGTGGATCCTTCTAAGGTTTCAGCTTAGGCACAACTGAGTATATTTTTAAAGTTCATAGTTTCTTGGGTTAGGCTGGTTATTATCCAAGATTTTCCTTAGTTAGTGGGTCCATTGACTCAGTTGACTCGAAATGAGTTAGATTTGAATGGGATGATACTTGTGAGAATACTTGTAATGAATTAAAATGGAGATTAACTAAAGCTTTAGTTTTGTTTATACTTGAACGTAAATGGGATACTTCGTGTATTGTGATGCTTCACGTGAAGGTTTGGGATGTGTCTTGATGCAAAATGATCAAGCAGTGATGTATGGGTCTAGGCAATTGAAGCCACATAAGGGGAATTACTCTATGCATAATTTAGAGTTGGATGCGGTGGTTTTTGCTTTAAAGTCTTTGCGGCATTATCTATATGGTGAAAGATACAATGTTTATTCTAATCACAAGAGTTTAAAGTATTTATTTGCCCAGTGTGATTTGAATATGAGGTAGAGAGGGTGGATGAAATACTTGGAGGATTATGACCTTGATTTTCAATATCATCCGGGGAAGGTCAATATAGTGGCCGATGCTTTGAGTAGGAAGTCACAGAGCTTGGTGACAATGATGGTTCGTTCTTAGTGGCATCTTCAGGAAAATGTTGGTGATTTTGAATTTTGGTGGGATGATGACGATAAAGATGGCAAGACATGTTCCAATTTGGATTGTTTGCAAGTATTACCCATGTTATTGATACGGGTTAGTGAGGCTCTACAAAATGATCAATATTGTTAGAACATAAGATATTATTTGTTTTTGGGACAAGAAGCTGAAGGTTAGAGTTTATCGACAAAGAGATCTTTAAAGTTTAAAGATGAGATTTTTGTACCTAATGTGGATGAAGTTTAAGAAGAGGTACTCTGGAAGTTTCATCACTTGAGATTTGCAATACATCCTGGAGGGACTAAAATATATAAAAACTTGGGACGTCAATATTGGTAGAGTAGTATGAAGCGTAACGTGACAGAGTTTGTGTTTTGTTGCCTAGCCTATCAATAGGTGAAGGCCGAACACCAAAGGCTAGCTAGTTTGTTACAGCCATTGCCAGTGGCACAGTGGACGTAGGACCATATGACTATGGATTTTATGACAGGTTTGCCGAGGACTTGTAAGAGGCATAATGCCATTTAGGAGATTGTGGACTGATTGATTAAATCGACTCATTTTCTACTTATTTGGAATAAATATTCTGTGGAGAAGTGATGTGAGCTCTACATTCGTGAAATTATTCGATCGCATGGTATACCTTGTCAATTATGTCAGACCGAGACCCAGAGTTCATAGCACAGTTTTAGCAGAGTTTGCAGGAGGCACTGGGGGACTCAATTCTGTTTTAGCATCACATTTCATCCGCAGACAGGTGAGCAGTCAGAGCGGAGTATTCAAACTTTGGAAGATATGCTTAGGTCTTGTGTGTTCACTCTAGGAGGAAATTAGGAAAGCTATTTGCCATTGATTGAATTTATGTATAATAATAGTTATTAGGCGAGTATTGGTATGGCTCTGTATGAGGCTTTGTATGGATGACTTTGCAGATCTTTGTTGCATTGGGCTGAAGCTGGAGAACTTGTGATAGTTGGTCCTTATTTGGTGAGACAAGCATCAAAGAAGATTTAAGTGATTTGATAGAGACTTTTGACGACTCAGAGTAGACATAATATTTATGTTGATATGCAGAAATGGCTGTTGGAGTTTCAAGTTGGTGATTTTGTGCTTTTGAAAGTTTCACCGAGGTAGGGTATAGTTCAATTTGGGAAATGTGGAAAACTTTTACTGAGGTATATTGGACCTTTTGAGATTATTGGGAGAATTGGTGAGGCGGCGCACAGATTAGCGCTTCCTTCACAGTTAACTCGAGTTCATAATGTGTTTCACGTATCTATGCTTCGTAAGTATATACTAGATCCTTCTCATGTGATTAATTAGAAAGAATTGGATATTGAGGAGGATATGACTTTTGAGAATTCGCCATTTCGGATAGAGGACAGGCGTGATCAAGTTTTGCGTGGCAAGACCATTCCTTTGGTTCGCATGTTGTGGCGACACCGTGAAGTAGAAGAATTCACTTGGGAACATGAATCGATGATGCGGCTGAAGTACCCATCCCTATTTTTTGATTGAAGTATGTTATGTAAAATTTGAGGGTGAATATTTTTTAAGGGGGAAGAATGTAACACCCAATATTTAATTTTGGTCATTTATGTGTTATTTTAGGCCAATAAACTAATTATGATGAGATTAAGTTGATTTATGTTATTTTTCCTGGGCTAGGTGTAGCCCGAATTTATGTTTAGTTGGATAACTGGGTCAAGGGCCCAACCTTTTTCTTTTCTTTCTTTCCTTTTCCTTCATTTTTTCTCTTTTTTTTCTTATTTCTTTTGCTCGACTACCAAAGAGAACATGAAGGAGAGAGAGAAGAGAGAGAAGATAGAGAAAAGAGACAAAAAGTTGAGATCGGAGAAGAAGATTGGCAAATTAGAGTAGTATTTGACGTCGTGATCGTCGTGGTAGTGAATCGACTTTTAAAGGTTGGGAGATCAACCAATTTCTCCGTTTTTCTTCTTTTCTCCTTAGATTCGAGGTAGATGGAACCTATATACATGCTTTAGATGTTGTTAGGATGATTTTGATGTATACAGATGCTTAATTTGGTTAAAAATCCTGAGATTTGTGCATATATATAAGTATATATGAATATGGGTATATATATGCTTACGAATGTGAAGATCTTGCATATATTTAAGTTATTCTTTGGTTAAGTGTTGCAAAAACATGTGATTCAAGTGTTTAAGTGTTTAAACATGAGTTATTATTGAGATTGAGGCTTGAATGATTTTGGAATCGGGTTTCGCTAGAAATGAACTCAGGAATTGGGATTGGACTCTGGTGTCAAAACTAGCCAACCAGGGCACCTGGATCGGGGTGTCTGGATCGGGGTTGTCCAAGCTGTAGCTTAGGGTGTCCAGACACCAATATGACAGATCATCATCAAACCTAATGAGAACGTATTTTTAGTTGAGAAGATATTTATTTGCATGATTGAACATATCATGTGCATGGGTTTGCATCATCCGATTTATGTTGTGATTATTGATTGGTCGAGAGTGTCACATTTATATTGTGATGTGCCGAGACACAGGTTATATACATATGGATGGCAGTTATGATTTGAGAAAATGATAAAATGAGATTTTGAAAATACCAGATGATCCCCATTTGATATATATGACCAGAGCTTACTCATTTGAAGTTGGACGTTAATTATAAAATATGATTATAAGATTTTCTTCAAACTGTAACTGAACCCTACTTAAGTTAAGTAGATGCCTAATTAGGAGTGTAACACCGTTCCCTAGTAGAGGGGCCAGGGGATATAACACAGTCCCCCTGAATTTTACACCGGTGTGGGTGTAACATGGTTTCCCACTCAATTTATATATATATTAAGATATACATTCGCCGTGAGTGCAAACAATACAATTGATGACCCCACGTACTTTGTTAAGTGTCACCCATCTCAAGATAAAGTTGGGGGTAGATGGAGATTAAAGAATGTATTAGCTATTACGTTGCATCACATGCACATTGTTATATTATATTTTGGTTGATATTGTTGTGAGTTATGTTATATGCTTGATTAGTTGTTCACTCGTGCGCACTTGCACGATCCTACCTACTGGGCAAATTTGCTCATCACATCCATATTTCAGGTGATCCGGCGAAGTCAAAGAGTAGTCACCTAAAACTGAGTTAAGACTGATGAATCGACGTATTATGTTATTTTATTTACATTTGGATTATTGTATCTTTATTTGTACAACTTGGGGTATGAGTCCCAAACTTATTTCTATTATGAGCTTGTTTTTAAATGATATTTATTTGGCTATGGAAGCCTTGGGTTGTGTCACCAGGGTGTAATATTAGATTTATAGTAGTTTATGTCATTTGTATTTATTTAATATGGGAATAAGAGACGTGTTTAGTTGCTCTGATGATTATTATCATGTTATGACTTAACCTTGAAACAGGTTTTTATTTAATTTAATTAGTTCACTTATTTCTATACCATCAGTCCCGAACAATTAAGGTAAGGATGTGACATTACTCGATACTCGTCTATACTTATAAAGTACCCAATACTTGTAGAGTACCCACTAAATACCCATATAATATAATATAATATAATATAAAATGTAACATTGATTTGAAAGCCTAATGAGTTCCAAAACGTGTTCAGCATGTTTAAATTTCAAGTAAATTTAAAATCTAATACAAATAATTTGTTTTATTATACATATATGTGTTCAACTTATTAGAGATAATTTCTTTGGCATTTAACTAATTAAGATAATTATCTTAAGGGTAAATTACATCTATTTTCCCTTTAATATTTGAGTAATTATGCTTAGTAGTCACAATATTTAAAAATTATATTTGTCTCTCTTATTTTGAAATATTATTAATATTGACCTCTTTTGATAAAATCAACTATTAAAATTTAACAAACAATATTAAAATAAATAAAATTTTAGATATTTTTCTTATTTTATCGCTCACTTTCTCAATTGTTCATCAGTTTCCTTTACAAAAATCCTCAAAAGGAAATTGATGAAATAGAGAAAGAGGGGTAAAATAAATTTTTGAGGATTTTTGTAAAGGAAACTGATGAAATAGAGAAAGAGGGGTAAAATAAGAAAAATATCTAAAAACTTTAGTTGGTTTGACATTTTATATTAAGTTTTTATGTTCGATTTTATTAGAAAGAGGTCAATATTAACAAAATTTCAAAATAAGAAAGACAAGTATAACTTTTAAATGTTGTGAGAGTTTAATGTAATTATGCACAAAAAAAAAAAAAAAAAAAAACTTACCTTATTAGTTTACAAAAACTTAAAGCTATGAAGTTATAATTATGTGATAAGTTTTTGAATATAGTATTTTTTTGTAGGTTGTTATTATCGATAAAGATTTTTTTTTTGTTTTAGTATTTATATAAATTTTGAAACGCAGTGTTATTATTTTTATTTTATTCAAATTAGATATTTAACAGGTTTTTTAAATCGGGTTCCACATAATCTCACTTGTTGTACTTAATCGAATTTCGTAAAGTTTGGACATAACAAGTTTGAGATTCCAATTAAAAAAATAAATAAATTTGGCAAGATAATAGTAAAAAAAAAAAAAAAACAAATTTGATAATAGTAATTGGATAGATACCCACCCTGTTTACCCTCTTTTTTCCACGTTAAAACAATCTCACACTCTCTCACGTTTTGAATTTCATGTATATATGCACAACGTATCAGAAAAGTGAAACCTTAAATTTGAAAAAGAATTTAAGTAAATTAAATAAGTGTATGCTGCAATATCTTGGTTCCGGGACTTCAATTTTCAAAACATTTAAAACAATACTCGTCAAACAATGAAATCTACTTAATAAGACTTTGTTTGGCACATGCAACTTTTAATTAATTATTAATTTCTATTTTAAATGTTGTTAGTATTAAGTATAATTATCCAAATGTTAAAAGAAGATTAAAAAAAAAAAAACTTACCTTATTAGTTTACAAAAATTTAAAGTTGCGAGGTTATAATTATATGATGAGTTTTTGAATATAATATTTTTTGTTAAGTTATTGTTATCGATAAAGATTTTTTTGTTTTATTATTTATTTAGATTTTGAAATATAGTATTATTATTTTTCCTTTCTACTTCAAATTGGATATTTAACAAGTTTGACAAATCAAGTTTCACGTAATTTGCCCAGTTGTCTTTATTCAAATTTCGTAAATTTGAGATGTAACAAGTTTGAAATTTTAACTAAAAACATAAATAAAATTTGGACGACAGTAATAAGTAAAAAAATAAAAAATAAATAGGCGAATTTGGTAATGATAATTGAATGGATGCCCTATCGGTTTATCTTCCTTTTTCCTCGGTAAAACAATCTCACACTCTCTCACGTTTACCTATCAGAAAATTGAAAAATGAGTGTGTGTTGCAATATTCCAGGGACTTCAATTTTCAGAACATTTAAACAATACTTGTCAAACAGTGAAATATATTTCATAAGATTGTTTGGCCCATACAACTTTTTATTAATTATTAACTTTTTCAATTAAAATTTATCAAATACATTTTTTAATCTTTATTAAATTTTTTAAATTTTATAAGTTTTTACCAAATACATAATTTTTTTCAAAAGTGACAATGATAATATTAAGACAAACATACTCTACTCTGCCATTGCATGTGTCACAATAAAGAGTATGATTTTTAACACGCTCAAACAAAACACATATATACCAAAAATTGTAATTGCAACTGTAAAGTTTAATTAAATTATATTTTTTTACCTCATTTATTTTTCTATACTTTTTATTATTTTATCCTACTACTTAATTTTTTAAAAGAGCATTGAAATATATTAACTTAATAATAAAAATTTATCACCTGATAAAAGAGTGAACCTATTTGCACTCCTTCTTGTTTTTTTATTTACTAAAATTACACGATTGTCCATCTATTTTTCATATATATATATTTTTTATATTTATAATGCCATAAAAATCCCTATACAAAAGCTAAATCAAAGACATAATTATAATGTCATAGATACCTTTATTTTGTAATAAAAATTATAATTTTTAAATATATAGAAGACAACTTACAAATTTTTTCTTAGATATTTTGATAAGTGAGCAAGGAATTATAACCTAAATTTTGTTATTATAGAAATTTTAAATTAAATTTTCAAAAAAAAAAAACATATTTATACATTGTTTGATAAATCTACTTGCATATTTAAAAATTACTTTTTCATTTCATTGATTTTCCTAATTAAATATTTTTTTATGTGAATGTTGAAAAAAATTAGTAATTCTATTTTGAATTTAGGATTGGTGTGAAAAGTTAATAGGGGTAAAAGATAATTAAAAATTTAAATTTCCAGATAGTCTTATTTGCAAGTTTTATGTAAAAAAAGTATTTTAATAGACTAAAATAAATTTTATTTTTTTATATTTATTTATAAAAATAAAATTTATTTTATTTTATAAATTAATCAAATAAGAAAATAACTTATTTCATTTCAGTTTATCTAAAAATTTTGTTATTTTCTTTATCATATTGCTATTTATTTATTTTTTTCAAAATTTTTCATAAATTATTTATTTTAACATTTATCACACTTACATTTTACTTCATTACGTTTTTTTAAAACACATTATTAGATTATGAAAATTGAGAGAATAGTATAAAAGCTTATTAAATGACTTGAGGATGATGATAAACGTTTACAAAAAGAACGAAAGCAAATAATTTTTTTGATTGTTAAAAATATAAATATAAATAAATATTATTTTTGTCCTTAAAAATATTTTTTCTATTTTCTTGTAAGCCTAATGATATTTGTTCAAATTTGTAAATGTTTTCTTTATAAAGGGTAATTATGGAACTTCAAATTAAATATAAAAGTAGTTAGTCAAATAAGGATAGTTTTTTAATTCTATTTAATAAAAAAAAGTAAAATTGATTGTAAGAAAGTATTGGGAAGCTCATACCTAATAAAATCCTTTCCCAAAATGATTTTATACTGCTTCTATCCTCGTATTTCATGAGACAATATTTATAAAATGATTTTTATTACATTTCAAATAACTCATAATAATGACATTTTATTTATTTTTAATATTAAATTAATAGAGACTCTCATACCATATGACCATCATTTAAAATAACTTCTCCATCTATAAAACAAGCAAATGTTTTTGAACTTAAAACACGATTTGTTTCATTTATCCACTAGTATTTGTTTGTGCCTAAAGGCACACAAACACACAAACCTGTGAGATCAAAATTAAAATAAAAAAAAAAACTATAAATCAGTAAGACCAAACAAACTTGTAAAATCAAAATCATTAACCAAAAGAGATTACGGGTCATGCATATTGTTATGACCTAAATATTCCTTGACCCAACATTGAAAAAAAATAACACATCAATTAATTAAGTACGTCAAATCTAAATCTGTTATAAAAAAACAAGAAACAATCAAAGTATATTATGAGTAATACATATCGCTATTACTCAAATACACATTTATCAAATTAAGGTTACATACAAAGAAAATATCTAATATAGCCAAGTAGTTCTTTCATTTCACTGTATTTACATAAACAATCTACAAATTATTTTTGATACAAAAATACAGCACTTGTGTTTCTAGTTTTCAAATGCTTCACAAAAATAGCATAGTTAAAAGAACAATTTAAATAATGTAGGGCTTACATAATATCTTTTTTTTTACAAAAAGTGGTTATAGGCCCAAGTCGTCAGATGTGTATGCTTTACAAAATATGTCTTCCTAAGAAGGCTTTAGGAAAAAACTTTGCAAAAATATGAATGTTTTACAAAATATGTGCCTTCAATCTTGTTCTTCCAAGAAGTCATCAGATGGCTTTAAATTTCTTCCACATCAGTTTTTGAAATGCCCACGTATCAAGTTCAATGCACTTTCTCTATTTTGGAGCATGAATAACAATCTATTTAATTAAGAAAACATCTATCAGTGAGGTGCATAAATTGTATGTGCAAAATGGAAATAGTGTGGGATTGAAAATGTGCATAAATCATTCGTACCTTGTTCCTATTCCATTGATGCATTACAGTTCTATTAATTCTCTTGGACTCTATTGCTTCTTCAAATGAATCCTAAAAATGTTCACTGTGTATGGATTAATTTTTGTGGAAAAAATATGTCACAAATAAAAAAGAAAACTATGTAAATTAGGAATATCATTGATGCATTTGTGGTTTTGATTTATATAAATTTTTATAACAAAATTTTGGGATACACAATAATTTATTTTTATATGATGCAACAAAAAAAGACATAATGTTAAAATTGATAAAATGTTTATAACAAAAAAAAAGTGAATACAATTTTTTTTTGTTTATATTTTTCAGTTAAGTTCTCATTTTTTTGTAAATAAAAAATTAAAAACAAGTTCAAACACGTTCTTGTTGCTAGTTTTCAAAAATTTGAAAATATAAACAAAAAAACAATAAATATAAATGTTACCAAACAAAGCCTAACATTGCCAATTGTGAAAATTTATCTATCTCGTAGTTTCAAAGTCAAGTTAATGTCAGCTTTCATCTACAAACACTACTACATTCATACCTTCTAAATTCTAAGAATGAAAGGTTTTTTAAATCTAAACTCTTTAGAGCAGTGTAGCTAAAATGCACACCACTTGAGTTGATTGTAGCACATTGACTTGAAGAATTCCATAGGCTTTCTAACAATCAAACGTAAGAGTAGTATTTTTTTTAGTTCAAAAAACGAAAAAATATGGTTCGTACCATGAGTCAACCATGGATCCTAAATATAAGAGATTGTGCGTATCCAAAGCAATGATTATTATTTGAACCCTTCTATTCATCTTCCTCTCTCTCTAGCATCTATCATGCTTATGCTTTCTTCTCTCAATTGGACCCAAGTAATCATTGAAATTGAAAAACCCTAGACAATAAAAGGCGTGGACCAATCCACTTGACCCTTGATAATAAGTTATAGCAACCTAGCATTGTTCATTGAATCGCTCTAACAATTCTCGCAATCGGAGATGGATTAATTCTAGAACTGCCTTAGGCTGTAGCTCGAGTAATTTGGTCTAAAAAAATTTAGTTCAATTTTTTTTTTCAAATTTAGTCTACTCTAAATTTTTATAGTTTAGCCCACTCTATTTTTAGACCCTTTGTTCAGCTCAGGTAAATCTTAAATCCTGAGTCCGCCTCTACTTGCAAGTTACATTAGAAAAAGAGAGGGCTTATAGTTATAATTTAGATATATAATGTAGATATATATAATTAATATTTTTTCTCTCCTTATTTTAGTTGTCTTTTTATCAGTCATTTCTCTCCCCATGCTATACTCACCTATCAGTTTCTCAACAGCTAAATTTAATTACTCTCTCAAATGCATCTTATAATATAACAGATATTTAATTAAGTTCTCACGGTAATTTTTTCTTAATTTCTTCTAGGAAATATTTCAGGCAGTGTTGTATTACTTAGCTGCTGATTAGTGATACAATTGACCTTTATCAAGAAAATATCAACGGAAAGAAATAACCAGATTGATTTTAACTCCAAGCCAAACAACCTTAAATATATAAGCCACACCTCCTTCAATGTCAATGGCGACTTCAACTGTAATATTTATGCCGACAACTGGTGGGTGAAGTATTATAGGCCCTAAACTTTCAGACTTGGTTTTCTGTCATCTTTCAAATTCTGCAAAATTTCAGCTGACAGCTCTAACATCCAAACTTCACCAAATGGAAAAAATATTTCAAAGAAGAGATCATTCATGTGACTTCAAACACCAACCATAGACATATGAGATGCCATTACTCATGGTGGTTTTACTTTTACCCAATGGCAGAACTAAACCTAACAAATTTGTTTCAAGAGTTGTTTTGGAAGCATCAATCACTCAGTTTCATTCTTATATGAATAAAAGCCTACGCAATTGCATTCAAAGCAGCTGAATGATCTGTTAGGATGGGAGAATTATTGGATTCAAAACAACAAAATGACATGTTATAAATTTGTGAAAATGTTATTAATTAAGAAGGCTAACGATTGGTGTAGCAAGTGCAATAGTTTGCATCCACAGCTGCCTTAATTGGCTCCTACAAGAATACCTTCTGCAGATACAATTAGAAAAAAGAAGGGTTAAATTTCAAGGAGTTTCCTTGAGGCTTAGTGAATATTCTATTTAATTGGGGCGTGAATGAATGAAATTTAACAAGTCTCAATGCAAAAATAAAACCAGAACAAGCCCACCTGACCTGCCCCCTTAATCCCAACTCCAACCTTAAGAATGGTTGATTTCTCACTATAAATAAGGGCTTTTGAAAATTATTAAGTGCTGATCCCATTGGCTTCCCTACCAAGAGCATTTCAATTTTTCTAAACAGATCCTCAAGTTCAATACCACATCAAGCAGTGTAACTGAATGTCGTCTTCTGTGATTAATAAAAGCCGTGCGCTCCCAAAATCTGACCTAAAGGTAAAACTAGAAGTTTCACTTTCTCACGACAGAGCTCAAAAAAACCAATAGCAATTTAAATAATTTGGTATGCAGTTGGTAGAAAAACAAACTTCACAAAATTCGTGCATGCTAAAAATTCTACTTTCCAAATTTCAGTATCAGTGGAATTCTAGCCACGTGACATTACTATCATATAAGTTACTTACACAAATGTCCAAATGAGAAGATAACATTAAAGCATTATCAATCTTGCTTGGAAAGGCCGAGTCGGGTATTACAAAACAATTGAAATGCGGAGTATCTGTTCGAGCTGTTGGTGCGAAGCAAAGATCTTTTGCTTTTCTCGCTGGTTCAGTTTTTTTGAGCTGTTAGAACACATCAAAAAAAAACTCACAAAAGAAAAAAAGAGGGAAAAAAAAAAAAAAAAGAAAAGAAAACAGAGCAATGGCGAGTACCTCTTTTTTTGTGGAGTATCTATCCAAGTTGTTGGTGCGAAGCGAAGATCGTTTGCTTTTCACTGGTTAAATTTTTTTCCTTTTCACCTGTTGGAGCTGTTGGTTGTATCTTCGTTTGACACTGGAGGTTTTGAGACTGACAGTGGATTGGATAGGTTTGTGCGGGAAGAGTTAAACATTGAGCTATTTTATGATACAGATATTATTCCACGAAGTCACATCAATCTTAAAAAAATCCACAACATCTTTATCCAGGTCCTTTTCTTTAATTAGCTCACGATAGTAAATCCATAACAAAGCCAAATATAATATCACATTTTTTTTTTATTTCTCCATTCAACTAAAAAAAAATCCTAGAAATAAAATTTTTGGCTTTGACTAAAAAAAAATGTTGTGAAAAAAAAAAATTAAAGTCACAAAGATAAAGAAGTGAAATTTTTTTTTGAAGCACCAATAACAAAGCCAAAAAATTTAAGCACTGGTAGTTCAAATTTTTTGAAATCCAACAATAAAGTCAAAAGGATAACCAACTATAATATTTCAAAACAATAAATCACTATTAGAATTCAAAATATTGCTAAAAAATTAGATAATTTAAGAACTTTTTAACTTTCCTGCATAAATGTCTTTCAAATTAGAAAAAGAAATACGGTACCCATGATATGTACAAATCTTTTTAATAATTTCTAAACTTATCAGGGACTACTGGTGGATGCCATTAGTAGAATCCTGACACATTTCACAGTTCACATCAGATGAATTGTGTGAAACTTCAAGATTTGTTTAAACGGTTTAGAACTTCGTTATTTATTATACCAACAAAGAACAATAATTAGCATTCCAGCCAAATTAAAAATATCATTGTAAAATGGTTCTACAACATGATTCAAATACCAACAAAATTCTTGAACTTGATACATAAATGCTTACCTCTACTATTACATGTTTGTCATCAAGAAAAAGCCCTAAAAGTCCTTCAAGAACAAGCCCTGAAACTAGCTATGGAATTATAGAAGACAATAAAGAATTCAATTTAGAGAATTAATTTAGAGATGAGAAGCAAAATGCATATACACAAAATAAATTGTATATGTGCACCAGAGAATTGAAGAAGGAAAAGTTCTAATTACTTAAATCTCGGTCCATTACTTCGATCTTGCCTTAGACACAGACTGCGCATGGGTTTTCATGGAAAATGTGAAAGAATCCAAATTTGGTGCAAAAGGGGACAAATTCCATATGGCTTGGCTTGTTGCCCGACCTTGTATATAAACTTTAAAAGGTCCTTAAATTCATTCTCAATTGGATAACACATAGGCCGAGGTAGTACACTCAATGTATTGTTTTTTAAATTTTATTTAAAATTTAGACTCTAACTTTTGAGTTTTCTATTTTAACTTCATCTATACATGTCAAAATTATCTAATATTTAATGTATTAATTATTTTTTAGTTTTATTTAAAATCGTATTTGATAAACCATAAGAAAAGAATTTTAAACTTTTTGCTTGTTATAATAATTATCTCACATTTAATGTATTAATTATTATTTTTAATTTTATTTAAAATTTTATGACATCAAATAGGTTAAGTAACCCTAAAAGTTTTGTCTAAATAAAAGTCTTTTTAAAAATTTTGCTTAAGGCATTTAAATTTCTAGAAACAACCCTGTTTATATAGCCTAAGGCCATGATTATAGTGAATTAGCCACACCTCTATATATAATGGAGGATTTCTTATTTTGATCATACATATATATATATGGTTGAGTTTGAATTTGTAATTTGTTTGATTAATTTGCAAGGAAACTTTGTTGGGGGCTTTTGGCTAGTCTATTTTTCTGGATGGCATCTTAAGAGCGTGAGAAAGAGAAAGAGAGAGAGACAGATTCTCACATTGTTTATTGGGCTTGTATCGGACCTTTAAAAAAGGTTGGTAGATATTGGAAATCATGTTGAAGAATAAGAATTTTATGGCAGGACGGAATAAAGTTGATGATAGTGTAAGCATCATTCTGTGTTGCACGCAGGGAGTAGCAGAAGTAGAAAACACTTGTTACTCGAATTCTTTTTTTTTCTGTTTTTAATTAGTGTGTCAAATGATTTGTTGACATTCTTTTATATTAAACTACATCTTAACAACGGTAATGATATTGTCAGAGCAAATATAATTAATCGTAGAGCATATTTAATGCATTGGGAAATAAAGGGAGCCAAAAACATAAACACATACAAATAACACTAGAATGTTATGTGGTTCGACAATGCTTATGTCCACAGGAAGGTTTATTATATTATAGTGGAAATACATAAACAAACTTTTCTCTCCACTCTTCCTCACCTCTCTGCATCACCCGATGTCATAGATTCAAACCCTACAGATTTTTTTTGCCACACCAAACCAATAAACCTCTGCACGTATTTATACTAATTTAGTAACCAAAAATAGTGCAAGGATTTAACTGAAATTCACTAAAGAATTTTTTTTTTTCTTTTAAATTAGCCAGAAGTTGGCTGTCATCCTCTAGTGTCATCTGGCTGGCAAATTTGTTGTCATCCACCCACATGGGTGGATACCATTGAAGTCAACAATCACCCCCTCTACCCAGCGTGGTTGGATTCCTCACGTTCTGTTGAATAGAACATATTCTGTTATCTTAAAGCACCCCCTGAATGAAGCTCATGCACTTTCTTACTCGAGTGCCAATAACATCAGCTATAAGCATTATAACCAGGATTTATTTCAACAACACCTCTACCTAGTGATGCCTTGCCCTTTGGTCTTGGGCGACTGCACCCTCTCACTGGGGTGCCCTTGCACCCCCTAACTTAGGGTTTCATGCAAAGGTCATTATAGTATTTTCTCGCTTGAGTTCATGCCTGCCAAGTTTTTGTAAAACTCAAGCTTTTCTCTTTGAACTACTTTCGTCATCATATTTGATAGTTCTTGTCTGTATGAACTTTGTCTGGTTGTAAAAACTTTCAATCCAAAATATCACGAATCCAATGATATCTCACATCAATGTACTTCGACCTAGAGTGGAAGGATGGATTCTTGCATAGATGGGTTGCACTCTAACTATCACAATAAAGGACATATCTTTCTTGTAGCAATCCCAGCCTCTTCTAGGAATTGTTTCAACAACAACATTTCCTTACAAGCTTCTGTCACTGCTATATACTCTACTTCTGTGGTAGAGAGAGCTACACTTTTTTGTACTCTTGACTGCTAAGACACTGCTCCTCCTGCATAGGTTATCAAGTATCTCGAAGTTGACTTTCTAAAGTCAACATCACTGGCCATATTTGTATCAGTGAAACCGTCTAGCATTCTTTTGTTAGTGCCAAAACACAAGCATACTTTTGAAGTACCTCTAAGATACTTGAGAATCATTTCACTGCTTCCATTGTTACTTTCTAGGATTAGAAAGAAATCTACTTACAACCCCAACTGTGTAAGTAATATCAACCGTCAGAGACGAAACCACGTTATGGCCAAAGGGGGCCATGGCGCCCCTGAAAAAAATTATATATATACACATAATATAGGTATATTTCTTATAACAGAAATGGGCTAACTTGATGGTGAGATTTTATTCTTTAACTTCTTGTCTTATCTTGAAGTTTAGAGTTCGAATCCTCCTCTATGCATTTGTAAATTCTTAGTAGTTTTGCCTTTCAGAAAAAAAGGGTCACCCCAGCATTTCAATTTTCAATTGTTTGGCCTCTCAAAACAAAAAGTATTTGAAAATTCCAAACCCACACAATCACACACACAGTGAAAGTAATCACACAAGAGAATAACGAGGAAACCCTATCACAGGGAGAAAAACCTCTATTTACAATCCCACTATCAACGGGTTACAAGACTCTACTCATACTCTCTACGAATCACTCGCACGAATCCTTTCGTCACTCTTGCTCGAATCATTCGATAAACCCTACAAGTAGGCTTTCTGCCTCACACAGAAAGTGAAAAGAAAATACAAGACGAATTTAGAGAAAGAACATGAAAGCTCTCAATCCTCAAAGACTCTTTCTCTAGGTCCCTATAATATGTTCTCCCATCTCTTGCAATTACAGAGTTGGTTTCACATATATAGGATTACAAAGTTGTCATAGTTTGGCAAAATAGGGAATTGAATCCGAACAAAATATTCATAGCTCGATCCCTCGCGCTCCCATCCTCCAGCCTGCGACCTGCACTGGAATTTTTGCGCTTTAGAAAATAACACTGGCGCACCCTCGCGCTCCCATCCTCAAGCCTGCGGACCTCACTGGAATTTCTGAGACACCTTGGCGCACCCGCGCGCTCCCTTCGGGCTGCCTGCGGGCTTGGGGCGCACCCGCGCGCTCCCCGCGCCGTGCCTACGAGGTACACTGGAATTCCATTCATGTTCCAGAAGGCTGCGTCCGAATTCCATTAGGTTTTGTAATCCTTCACACCAATTAGAATTCTTCAAAATCTTGGTCAACTTGATTCATTTTATCTCCTTAATTGTTTAGAATTCTTCAAATCTTCAATTTGCATCACTTTAGGAAACTTGAATAGCATTCCTAATTTAACTAAGATTTTGATTGGATTTGCCACAAGACTTTACAATCTCCCCCTTGGCAATTCCATATCAAAACTTAAGTTAAATTTTAAATTCTGCTCAAATTCTGCATTTTAAATTCTGCTCAAATTCTGCATGTACTGAACACACACATCAAGGCACCAAAATCTTACCAAAGCACATAAGACATAAAATATCATGGCATACCCTAAACAAGTTCACATATTACATACATAACTTGAAACAACTCCCCCTTTTTGATGTGGAAATGACAAGTGCACAAAAATAAGGCAAGATCAAACCGAAGACTCATGAGTATGGCATACATGACACGACCTCTTCTAAGTGTGACATCAGAATAATGTGAGGGAGGATCTGCTGCGCCCTGCCTACGAGGCTCTCAGGAAAATACGTGTAAGTGCAGATTTGGACACAGACAATCAAAACTAAAAAGAGATAGTAGAAGAATTCACTAAAAAATGTTAAAAAAAAAAAAAAACTTTTAATTCCACTATACCAATACATGTACATCAATCTGTCACCCTTCATAAATTCAAAGATTCACATTTTGATTTTCCAAGAAAATTGTCAATTCTGTGTCGAGAGGTGAAATAAGTCATAAAATTGAACAAATGCTTGTGCACGTGTGAGTTTTTGACTATAATATACATATAGGCTCCCCCTCAAACAAATCATAGACTCAAAAAGTTAAATTTGATGTACCAAATGAATTGAGAGCCAATCTTCCTTTTTTTTTTTTTTTTTAAACACTTGGCGGCTTTCACACGCTTATGGGCAGGTAGCTATTCCTTAACAATCAACGAGTCATTAAGGGGCTTCTCACTGGTCCCACCGGTAGCCCTTTCCAAGTTTGTTTGTTTTTTTTTTTTTTTTTTTTAATTTATATGATGCATAACTTTGATACGCACATATCAGGCTCCTCAACATTTTTTAAACACATCAAACAATAACCATTGATTCATGGAAAAGAAGAGAAAGAGATATATGCATGTACAGTCAAGTGTAATAGGAAGCACTTCAAAATTATGACAAAAATAACCAAAACACTTCGTATCAATTTACAAGGAATGCGAAAATTATGAACTCATTGAAATCGATGAATTTGGAAGATTTAATGTACAGGTAACAGTATAGAAGTCATAAAATATTTTCAACTTAATCAATGAACTTCTAACTTATCTTTTAGATTTCAATGGTGTGTACAAATGCCTACAGATTTTCTTAGAGACTCAAAGCGAAGGGCATTTTGTGAAACAAAACAATTTAAATCTGACTTTCTAACCCAAATAGCTCTAGTTTTAAGACCAGTTGTCTTGACAGGTTTTTCCTCACGTTTTTGACTTTTATGAAAATTCTTTTTCTCAACAAATTTGAAATTTGTACCTCTTCGAAATATTGGACTGTTTTGTTTTTGAAAAGGACGTGAGTTTTTGTAATAATCTTCTGAAAATTTTGAAAACACTTGAAATTTATTCTTCACAGGGACTCTAGGCTCAGGGTTTTTTGAAAAATTTTTAACATAGTTTAAAGGAAGACCATAGAGTTTGTGACAGTTTGGGCGTATATGACCTTTGATTCCACAATGGTGACAAACAGGTACAAGGGATTGGGATCTAGCAGAATGCGTACCTTTCACTATGTGAGGAGGATACTGATAGTGTTTATTCTTTTCAAAACTCTTCTTTGGTGGTGCAGCAGACTTATGGAAGGTCTTGGGATTGGCTGCAAGTTTTGAAACAACCTCTTCTACTACTGAAGGCGCTGATGATGATGAAACAATTGTATTTTTCCCTCCAGTGTAGCCTAAGCCTGCTTTGTCTCCATGTGTTCGTTGTTGGCTCCAAATTTCTTCAAGTTTTTGTGAACTGGAGTTCATTCTTTCAATTATCTTCCCATCACTCTTGATCTTTTCTTTCAGCTTACTGACCTCATCCTGAAGTTCTTCAACAGCTTTCTCCAATTCATCAATCTTTTTATTCTTTTCTTCAAGTTTTTCTTTGAACTTTTCTGCACTATGAGACTGAGAAGTTTTGTCAGATTCCAAAATAGATATTTTACCTGTGAGTTTTTCATTCTCTGTCTTCAAGGAATCTCGTTCACTTCGGAGTTTACTGTTGCGAGTATGTTGGGCTTGTCTTTGTTTCTTTACCTTACTGTATTCGACAATGAGAGCATCATAGGCCACTTGCAAGTCATTATTGAATTCATCCTCAGAGTCATCATCTTCATGATTAGATATATCGGTGTCGCTTTGAGATCCAGATGGAGTTCCTGCAGATGAAGAGTGAGACGCCATAAAAGCAACAAAATTACCTTCCTCGTTTGAGGATACTGCTGAAGATGATTCATCTTAACTGGATTCATCATCTAATGTAGCATTCATGACTTTGACTTGTTTCTTTTTCATCTTTTTGTTTGCACAGTCTTGAGCAAAGTGTCCATATCCATGACACTCAAAACACTTGATCTTGTTCTTCTTGTTTTCTTCCCCAGATTCAATCTTCTTGATCTTCTTTCCTTTTTCTTGAGATTGTGACTCATTCTTGTTATTCTTATTAAATAAACCCTTCTTCCTCATATATCTTACGAATCTTTTAGCCACAAGCGCCATTTCTTTATCCGACTCCTCTTCATCACTTTCTTCTTCTACTGTCTTTAGAGCAATACCTTTTGACGCTTTGCGAGGTTTCACCATATTTGCTTCAAACGTTTGCAAGGATCCCACAAGGTCTTCTATTCTCATGGAGTTCACATCTCTGACTTCTTCTATTGCTGTGACTTTAGAATCAAACGCTCGTGGAAGAGAACGTAAAATTTTACGTACCACTTTGTATTCTGGAATAGGTTCTCCAAGGTTATGGCATGAATTAACAATGTGACTGAGCCGAACATAAAAGTCATCAAACCTTTCGTCTTCATTCATCCTTAGTCCCTCAAACTCAGAAGTGAGTTTTTGAAGCTTGCTGGTTTTGACTTGTTCGTTCCCTTCATGTGTACTTTGCAGAATTAACCACGCTTTTCGGGCACTCGTACAACTTGAGATGCGGCAGAATTCATTAGGGCAAACTGCAGAAAATATGGCACTCAAGGCTTTGAAGTTCCACTCCGAACTCTCTTGCTCAGTTTTAGTCCATGTCTGAATTGACTTTTGTTCGATTCTTCCGTCAACTTCATGGGTCGGTTCTTCCCATCCTTTAACTATTGACATCCAGACTTTGTAATTAATTCCCAAAAGAAAAGCTTGCATTCGTACCTTCCAGTATGAATAGTTTGAGCCATCAAACCAAGGGGGTCTGGTGCTTGAGCCTCCTTCACGTGGTGGATCCATTGGTTTGGATGAAGATCTTCACTCAAGAACTTAGAGTGACCTGCTCTGATACCAATTGAAAATTCCAAACCCACACAATCACACACACAGTGAAAGTAATCACACAAGAGAATAACGAGGAAACCCTATCACAGGGAGAAAAACCTCTATTTACAATCCCACTATCAACGGGTTACAAGACTCTACTCAGACTCTCTACGAATCACTCGCACGAATCCTTTCGTCACTCTTGCTCGAATCACTCGATAAACCCTACAAGTAGGCTTTCTGCCTCACACAGAAAGTGAAAAGAAAATACAAGACGAATTTAGAGAAAGAACATGAAAGCTCTCAATCCTCAAAGACTCTTTCTCTAGGTCCCTATAATATGTTCTCCCATCTCTTGCAATTACAGAGTTGGTTTCACATATATATAGGATTACAAAGTTGCCCTAGTTTGGCAAAATAGGAAATTGAATCCGAACAAAATATTCATAGCTCGATCCCTCACGCTCCCATCCTCCAGCCTGCGACCTGCACTGGAATTTTTGCGCTTTAGAAAATAACACTGGCGCACCCTCGCGCTCCCATCCTCCAGCCTGCGGACCTCACTGGAATTTCTGAGACACCTTGGCGCACCCGCGCGCTCCCTTCGGGCTGCCTGCGGGCTTGGGGCGCACCCACGCGCTCCCCGCGCCGTGCCTACGAGGTACACTGGAATTCCATTCATGTTCCAAAAGGCTGCGTCCGAATTCCATTAGGTTTTGTAATCCTTCACACCAATTAGAATTCTTCAAAATCTTGGTCAACTTGATTCATTTTATCTCCTTAATTGTTTAGAATTCTTCAAATCTTCAATTTGCATCACTTTAGGAAACTTGAATAGCATTCCTAATTTAACTAAGATTTTGATTGGATTTGCCACAAGACTTTACAGTATTTATAATTTTTTTTTTCAAAATGATTACCTAGCACAATGTAAATAAGTATATATATGTATATTTTTCAAAATGGGTCACCCATCTTTTTTACTTTGAATAACTTTTATATATTTGCTTTATTTTTTAAACTCATGGCCCTCAAATAGACTACTTGATTATGAGATTGTATGTTTTAAGTTAGGGGAGAAGTATGAAAATTTATACGAATTAGCTCCCTCTTACTTAAATTCTTAGTTCTGTCCCTGTCAGGCTTTGTGCACACCATTATGTAAATTAGGCTTCCAATAGCAGATTGATAGGGCACTTTCTTCAATTCTACCTTCTCTTTATCGGTCTTGGGAATCTAATTTGTGCATAACTTGAAGCGGCTTGCAGGTGGAGATGATACAACCTTTACTTTGTTCATGTTGAATCTCTCTAACACTTTTTCAATGTACCTTTCTTGAGATAGCCATAACTTCTTGCTTTGTCTATCTCTGGCAATCTTCATTCCAAGTATTTGTTTTGCTGGTCTCAAATCTTTCACGGAAAATGACTTGCTGAGTTCCTTTTTCGATTGGTTAACTTTGGTAGTGTCATGGCCAACAATTAACATGTCGTCAATATATAGCAGTAGGATAACGAAATCACTATTAGTAAACTTCTGAAAGCAAACACGGTGATCAAATGCGGTCCTACCATATCCATGATCCATCATAAATGAATCAAGTCTCTTGTAATACTGTCATTGAACTTGCTTCAATCTGTATAAGATTTTCTTCAATCAACATACAAGATTTTCCTTTTCTTTGACTTTAAACCCTTTCAACTACTTCTTATATATTTCCTCCTCCAAATCAACATGAAAAAATGCAGTTTTGACATCTAATTACTCAATCTCCATATTCAAACTAGCAACTAATCCGAGTATAACTCAAATTGAGTTCATTTTCACAACTGGTGAAAATATCTCGTCAAAGTCAATGCCTTTTCTTTGACCAAAACTTTCTACCACAAATCGGACTTTGTACTTTGGTTAATTTCCTTCTTCATTCTTCAACTTGAACACCTATTTGTTTTTGAGAACTTTTCTTCCTTAAGGAAGTTTCACCAAGTCATAAGTATTATTTTCATGCAGGGATTTCGTCTCTTCCTACATAGCCTTTTGCCGCCCAGTCTTTTTCTCATGAGCCATGGCTTCATCATACATGTTGGTTCACTCCATCAGTTAACATCACATACTTACTGACAGGAATTCTGGTGGATGGTTAGTGTTCTCTGTTGGATCTTCTCGGTGGAACTTCTTTAGCTTCTCCATCTGGTATAATTTGTCCATCATTTGTGGGAAGTTCTTCAAGTTGTTCATCTTTTCTTAGTTCTTCAGTCTCAAGTGGTGGAATGACGGGGTCCACCTTGACTAGAATTTTAGTCAAGGTTCTAGGTTTTACCAATTGCATAATTTCTTGAATAATGTCATCTTTAAGAAACACAATATCTCTACTTCTGATAAGTTTCTTCTCAATGGGTCCCATAATTTGTACCCATATTCTTCATGTCCATATCCCAAAAATATGCACTGTCTAGCTTTGTCATCAAGCTTATACCTTTTATCTCTGGGAATATGACCTAAATATCTATAGCCAAATACCTTCAGATGACCATAGGAAACATCTTTTCCACACCAAACTCTTTTTGGGATATCACAGTCAAGAGGAACAAAAGGAGATAGATTGATGAGATTGACTACAGTTCTCGTTGCTTTATCCCAAAACAGCTTAGGGAGGTTTGTTCGAGAAAGTATACACTTTATTCATTCACAGATACTTTTATTCATTCTCTCTGCTACACTATTGTGCTGAGGAGTCTTTAGCACAGATTTTTATAGTTTGATTCCATAAGTTTTACAATATTTTTCGAATTGGCCTCTATATTCACCCCTATTATCAGTACGAACACATTTTAGCTTCTTTCCTGTTTTTCTTTCCACTTGGGTATGAAAAATCTTAAAGACGTATAGCATTTAATCTTTTGTCTTTAATGCAAATGTCCACACCTTTCTGGAATGATCGTCAATAAAAGTGACAAAATACAGACAACCATCCATAGTTTTGTCCTTCATGTAGCAAACATTTGTGTGGACCAAGTCAAGTGGTCTTAACCTTCTAGATGGCAGAAATGTTTAAAATGCAACTCTATATTAATCTCTAGCTAGACAATGCGTGCAAGTCTTCAATTGTACATCCTTCACATTTGGCAACAAATATTTCCTTGCCAATATTTGAAGTCCCTTCTCACTCTATGGCCAACTCTCTTATGCCATAGTTCAGACAATGCTTCGTTGATAATATTTAATTCTCCTCTAGTCATGGATGCTTGCATCACATAAAGAAAGTTAATCTTACTCTCTCGGGCTATTACTAAAGAACCCTTAGTTAGTTTCCACATTCCATCATTGAAATGATTGCTGTATCCTTTATCATTAAGTTTGTCTGTGGAGAATAAATTGAGGCGGATGTCTAAAACATTTTAACATCCTTCAATATCAACTTGCAACCAAAGCTGGTTGTTTGGCAAATATTTCCCTTATTGACAATCTTAGACATTCCATTATTTCCCATCCTAATGTGGCCAAAGTTACCACTAGTGTAGGATAAGAAGTAGTCTATGTTTGATGTCAGATGAAATGAGGCACTCGAGTCAATAACTCAATTATTATTGTTTTGGCTTGTGAATCCTATATAGCCATCATTGCAAATAATGACTATATCTCCTTTTGCTACAGTCGTGGACCTATCTTTATTGCTTGTACCTTCACCTTTCTCTTGATCTCTTTTAAAGGCTCTGCAGTATTTCTTAATGTGGCCTTTCTTTTTTACAGTAATAGCATTCAATGTCTTTTCTGTCTTAGGATCTCCCTCTGGACTTGTCTCTATTGCTACGATGATCTCTACTTTGCCTTCTACTGTGTCTTTCTTGTTTTCTGGTAACAAGAATTTCTGGTTGTATATGAAAGCCTTGCTCATTTCTTTAGGTTTCTTCATTGAGTAGGCTGTCGTTTACCATCCTTAATGTTACAGTACCATTAGAGGTTGAATTATTGAGCAACATCACCAGTGTCTCCCAACTATTTGGCAATAAACTAAGCAATAACAATGTTTGTAGTTCATTTTCTAACACCATCTTCAGTAGGGATGGAATCAGGAATTTAGTAGAGGGGGCGCTAATTCCTATAAATTTTAATAATTTTCTTCTAATACAAAAATGTAATATCAGAATTAAATAGTCTATTTGGGTCTGCAACAAGTAATATAAATTAATAATTAGATATGTAATCATTCGTAACTAAAACAATCATAAGAATTCATCATAAAAATACATTTCAAAATAGCACCTGTCAAATTGAAGGGACCCAAATGGCTTTAAAAAAAATTAAAGAGACTAAAAGATAAATGAATTAGGTACCTATTTATCTATATACTCAATAGCACAATTGCACAAAAAAAAAAAATTAAAAAGAAAAAATGCAAACAAACAATTAGTACATCTGCTAATTGAGGGGGGCTTAAAGTCAAATGAGTTGATTGAGAAACGTCAAACAAAAAAAGTATATCAAGCATTCAAACTTCTTGTCAATTTTGAGTTTCGGGTTTAATAAAAGAGAAACTTATAGGATTGAGCTTCAGCTTCAATGCAGAGGAGAGAAAGAGTAATTCCAACTAAAAAAGAAACCCTAGCTTCTGCCTATTGACACTATACAATCTCATAGGCCTATCTTAAAAATTATTTAATTAATTAGGTTAGATTATTAATAGCCCAAATCAAGAATCTAAATCCTATATTTTATTAATCGTTCAACTCAAAAATTATAGCCCAAGTATTTAATTAATTATGTTAGATTATTAATGGCCCAACTTAAAAATTCAAGTCTTATATTTTATTAATTACTTAACTCAAAAATTATAACTCAAAGTAATAGAGTTGGGGGCGCCATTTTAGAATATATATATATTTATATTATATATATAATTTTTTTATAAATGTTTAGGGGGAGCCAGGGTCCCTTTGGTTATTGAGTCATTCCATTTCTGATCTTTGGTGTAGTTAATTGATTTACTACACTTTGAAAGTCATTACGGTCCTCCGATATGTTGCGTCCATCCTTGTACTTATATTGACAAGTTTCCTCAGCAGGTAAACTTTATTTAATGCTGTCTGTGTCTCGTATATAGATCCCAACTTATTCCACAAGACATCAGCTGCAGTTTCCTGTGAAATATGGTGGAATACACTTTGATTAACCTATTGCCAAATGACAGCAATACATTTTTTATACAAGATTTTCCAAGTATCATATGTTGTCCTGCTTGGTTTAGCAGCATTTCCCTGAATGGATGCATACAATTCCCTGCAATAAATGATGTTCTCCATTTTAAGCTTCCAAATGAAGTAATTACTAGAATTTAACTTGATCATGCCACTTGTTTCCTCCATTATCTTACTCTAGGAGAAAAAAATCTTCAGATTCTGATCCCACGGGTGAACTCGGAACATTAAAAAACCCAAAGAAAGGCTTAATAGAAAAACTTCCCAAACCTTGGGGTCACACTAAAATTCCTAATACTTTAGGGGTCAATCCATAATTTTTGGAATAATTACAGGGTCAAATTATAATTAATTTTATGAAATATTTAGTGAATATTCGACGTGGTAGTCAACAATGAGGTGGCACAACTGACTAGATGCTGACATGGCAGAATGACTGTGCACAACTAACAGGATGTTCATGCGGCGTGGCTGACTAGGCACACCGCTGACGTGGCACAGCTGATTGTGCTATGACGTGGCATGCTCTTGGCTTCTCACACAAAATAAACTTTGTGAACAAATGCATCAAAGAATAATCGAACTTATGAACCCCCTTTAGAATGTATAAAGCACTTGGCCAACTAGACTTCAGCCAAATAAGGCTACGAGTCATTCTTCTGAAGAGAAAAAATTCCACCAACTTTTCTTCTTAGGCAGTGCTTACTTCAGTAGTCTGCGTACTCTTGCTAAAATTTCAACAACACCATATGAGTTTGTTTGAACTCCATTTTTTACACGGTTTAAACAGTTACTCTGATCTTGTTAAGAGGATTACTCTAGTATACTCAAAATTAGATTTTGAGCAATTGAAAAAAAAAAAAAAAAAAACTGAGCAAAGGCATTTGAACCGTTTTTGGCTCGAGTCTCTCACACTGGCTCTGATAACATTGGTTGGGAAATAAAGAGAGCCAACAACACAACACAAACAATTCAAAAATTTTTACGTGGTTCAGCAATACCTACGTCCACAGGAGAGCTTTACCATATTATAGTGGAAATACATAAACAAACTTTTCTTTCCACTCTTCCTCACCTCTATACCTCTCTTACAAAAACTTTTTTTGGTTTTTATGCCACATAAAACTAATAAACTTTTGCACATATTTATACTTATTTAGTAACCAAAAATAGTGTAGGGATTTAATTGAAATTTATCAAAAAAAATTTTTTCCTTTAAATTAGCCAAGAGTAAGTTGTCATCCTCTGGTGTCATCTGGCTGGCAATTGGTGTCATCCACCCAGGTGGTGGACACCATTAAAGTCAACATAATGCACTCTCTAGATATTTACTATTGTAATGCATTAATTATGTTCTAATATTTATGATATTTGCTCTATTATTATCACCACCTTTTAAATAATGTTTTTATTAAAAGTGATTGACAAAGCTACCTTTTTAGTTTACTTTTCTAAAAATAAAATCAGTTAAGTTGCAAATCACCAAAGTAGGACTTGACATCACTGGTTAACTGTCATATAATTTTGTTAATTCAATCTTTGTTGTTCATTTATAATTGTCATTCTTTTCCGCTGCATGCATGTACAAAAATAATTCATATCAAAATTTATCATTTTTCTAAATTTTGATATGAACTGGCTTTGTACGTCTAGTGATATAATAATTTTTTTGAGAATAATTTTTAAAATATTTAAAATTATTTTAACAAAATTAGCTTTTTTTTAAAAAAAATTTGGTATGGATTACCTTATATATGTGTGCAGCATCAAAGTAATGGCAATTACAAATGAACAATAAAGGCCGGATTAATAAAATTATATAGAAGCGAATTAATAAAATCATATAGGATGGTAGAAAATTCTTTATATATTTAAAAAAAAAATAGTGGGGTCAAGTATCCCACACCACAAGATATGTTTGCATCCATGTTTGTTTGAATGAAACTTTTGGAAGAGGAGGAAAAGGATTGTGATTGAGAGAGAAATTTGGGGACAGCACTCATTTTCTCATATTGATTTTGCAAAAAAGAAACCGAAAATAGAGAGAGATTCTAAAAGATAATTAACCTTCAAATCACATAAAAGAAGTAAAAAATAGGTTAAATAGGGTTTCAATTTTATTTTCGGTTACTTAATTCATTTTACAATTTTCCTTTTTCATTTTCAAGCAGAATCATCTCTTTGGCATTCAGGGGCTGGTTTATGGGTTTTGGAACGTTACTGATATCAAATCAGTTCCATTCTTGTTCACCCACTTTGCACCTTTGCATGTATAGCAGTAATATATATATATATACACACACACAAGCAATAACCCGTACAAACGGCACAAAATTGATATTAATTTTCTTGTATAATTGAACCTTAAATAAAAAGTTCAAATTGAAAAAATTAAGACAATATATGAGTTTTAATTTTTTTTTCAAAACTTTAGACTCTAACAACTATTACATATATTGTGGTCTCTCTCTCTCTCCAATTAATTTTTGATAAGCATTATAAAAGAAAACACAAATTATGATACCTTAATTTGGAAAGTTTAACTTCCTACAAATAATAATTGGGTAAAATTTAAGCTGATAGTTTTGATTAGCATATGATTTCTACCCTTGAAATATATTGAAATTTAAAATACTCAAGTCGTTTTGTTAGATAGATCGATGGTAGCGAAGTTACTAAATTAAAAATTGAGCGGAAAGTTAAAAATATAAAAATGATCTCCATTGTTAAATAAAAAAATAATAATTTTAATCGTTAAATTTTGATACGTAAGAGTTCTGAAAATAATTCTTAACCATTGAATTTTGATTTGTTAGAATTCTGCTTATTATATAGATATATAAGAAGTGAGTTTCTGATATTTTCCTTTTCATAGAAGTAAAAGAAAGAAAAAATCGAAAGGAATTACTCTGAAAATGGAGCCAACGGTCGTTTCCTTTCCCTAGCTAGCAGTTAAAAAAGTTGTCAGCTAGATTTGTTCTTCAATCACTTTGCGTGGTTTATGGATTATTGTGTGGTCTAGTTGAAACGTTCTGTTAATTGTTTGGGAAGACCATCAAATACACTTTTGATGGTAGATTCTGGTTTGTTGTTCTTCACATGGGAATGGAAGTAGACCAAATTATATAATTACCAAGTCGTAATAGTAGATATCTACAGCTTCTATCTTTTTCATCTTTTGAACAAGTGGTGCTTGGTTTGTGTAGTTAAAAAAAGAAGCTTTAAAGGGTTTGAATTATCTTCAAGCATATTTGGAATTATTTTTTTAATACTCTTTGTGAATTATAAGTGCAAGTTCTTCTACCTAATGAATGTGTTGTTGAGATAATGGTATGGTTTTGGCAAGCAATTAATGGTGGTATGCAACTTTTGTTTAAAAGTTAAGAACTAGTGTATGTGAGTGTAGATTACTGTTCAAGTATTGTTTTTTCGTAGATACTAAACTGACTTGTAGAGATTGTATGTTACTTTTGAAGATGCACATATGCTATCTGTGTTGTATGTAATTTTGGGTGTGTTTGGAATTGTATAAAAATGAATAAAATTGTAAAAGTTAGTATCTCATGTTTTATATAGTGAGCAGAGAATTTAAATTTTACAGTCTCGTAATTTATGTTTATAAAAATTTGTAAAATTTTTTATTTTTCTATAGCTCCAAACGTTGCCTTTAATGTGTTGAAGGTTTAATTTTGATGGTATTGATGGTATAATTTGATGGTGGACGCTTTTTTATTCTCTAGTTAATGTATGTGATTGTAGTGAATGATTTGTGTGCATTATTATAGGGAAACAAATAATTTACAAGAAAAAAAAAATTAGATAACAAAAAAAAAATAAAAAACAGATGTCCCCTTTTTTTTTAACTATTATTGACCAACTAGTCACTAAATGTACCCCATTCCTAACCAACCAGTTGGTGAAGCAAGTAGGATTGGAAATTTTTTAAGGGCATTGGCAACCAAGTGGTCACAAAATATAAAGATTTACCAATTAATTGGTCGTTAAAGAGTTGCTTTTTTGGTGGTTTGAAAAGACTTGCCCATTTAATTTTTCGAATTGGCTACTAATTAGTCAGTAAAGGATAGAGGTTTGGCAACTAGTTGATAAAAAAAATAAAAAAAAACTTTAGATTTTTAAGCAAATGAATGTTTAGCCACCAACTGGCTACCAGAGGATTAATATTTGGCAACCAATTCATTAGCAAAAGTACTTAAGATTTTAATTTCCTCCAAGGAATTGGCAACTAGCTGGTTACTAAATATTCACGTTTGGCAACTACTTGATTACTAAAGGTTCTATTATTGGCAACCAAATATTAGTCACTAAAGGTTAGTATTTAGCTAGGAAAGCAAATTTTAGTTGCTAATATCTTTTCTGAACTAACCTTCCCTCAACTAAATGCCAACCAAAATTTGTTTAGTCGCAAAAATTTTTAACGGCCAAATTAGGGCCCTTAGTGACCAAATGTTAAAGATAATTACTTATAATTAATTAAATATTAAGAAAAGATAATTGTAAGATTCTATTTAGATTGGTGAATTTGATATGATTTCATTTCATTTTATAAGAATTTCCTCTAATTTTTATGATTTGAATTAAAATAAGATTTTATAAATTGGATTTTATTTTATTTTATAACTTAAATTTTGTGATTTTTATAGTATTTGAAATCTCTATGACCTAAAAAATCAAATTTAATGAGAATCTATTTTTTTCTTAAGCCATCTAAGTAAACCAAACCAAACCAAACAAAACAAAACCATTACCCCACTAGGTGGGGTCTGCTAAGTAATGGACAAATTTACCATCATATATTATATTTACCATATTTTTTATTTTTTTAACATGATCAAATTTAGTATTTCTCATAAACCAATTCAATTCAATTTTTAAATTCAAATATAGATTCCAAACACAAAATTTCACTTATCAAATTAAATCAAATCAATTCTTAGAGTGAAATACTTTCAATCGGAGTATAATTTAACTAAATAACTATAATATTTTTTCAACATTGAAGAATTTTACACATCCCCAAAAGAAACCCCACTTACAAGCTTAGAGCGGTAGGTGGGAGTCACATAGAGACCAACCTGCTCTTGAATTGAATTTCCTCTTTTCCCCTTAACCTCTTAGTCTGCCTTGCAATTATTGCCACTGTTCTCACGCTTAGGAGGAGGATCAATGAGGAATGATTTCAAGTGTTTGAACAGGTATTTCGGCTTCTCTACGTTGATGGCATGTCCAGCATCCTTTATTATCACCAGCTGCGCATTCTCACCTAAATGCCTGTTTAAATAAAAATAAATTAAAAATTTTTAAAACAAGTAACTAATGAAAAAAATGATTCCCCAAAACTCACAAACGATTCATAACGTTAGACAACGTTAAAACTGACCAGTTCTGACCTAAGGATGTTAAGTTTAAGAAATTTTGCAAATCAAATGATTCCAAATTGTCAATTTCTTTAACTGTTCAAAGAAAATAACTTAATATAAGAAAATTATTAATGCAAGAATAACTTTTATTTTAACCAGAATAATGAATATTACTATTAATGCACGTGATACTAATGAATAATACAATGAATGCTCTGGTAATAATAAAAATAATTCTAGTCTTATCATTTCCTTATAAATAATAAAGTTGTCAGTTGCCTAACAATTTAAAATTTTAGATGAGATAGCGGCTAACTGTAAAGACCCGAAATTTTTGGTTTTTAAATTATAATATTTTGGACCGCCATTTATATTTTATGTATATTGATCTTGTGTTAATTAATTAATTAAATAATTTTTTTTATTTTTTTTGTTATATGCATTAAGTGTGCTTACATTAATTTTTTGTTTATTTGTATTTGTGTGTGTGAACAGTGACATGTATGAAAGAGGTGGCTGAAAAATAATTATAATGAGGGAGGCTAAGAGTTGGCAGGTGGTGGGAGTTATAGGGGAAATTATGGAGGTTTTATGATGGTGCATGCACCTAGTAGGAGAGAGGAGGGTTTGTAACTTATATCTACATAATTGCATTGTTTTCATTGTTTTTCATTGTTTTCTTTCCTATCTCTTCCTTTTTGTGTGAAAAAAATATATACATATATAATAAAATAAATGAAGTAGTGCCTACCATTTATCTGTTGGAAGGCGAACGTGATCGTAGAGAAAATTTGGAGCGAATTCGACGGAGACTACTCGTAGGGCCAACTTAAGTTGGTATTTTATTTGGGGTTTTATATATTTTATCGACGTATATAATTCGAGGTAGGTGGGATTGTGTTTATTTGATATAATTTTTTTTATCATGTCATGTATATATATATGTGTGTGCAAGATATGAAAAGCTTGATTTATGAATTGATTTCTTGATTATGTGAAATTCTGAAACTTTCACACTGAAATAGGTACATTGTTTTTCCATAAAAATCATACTTAGAGATCGATTTAATTTATGAAAATTTTATATGTTAAATTAGACATGTAGACGAGTTACCTGTAAAAATTTCATGATTTTTGGAATTTAAATGAATTTATTAAAAATAGCCAAATTTGACTGATTGGTTGGGATTTTTGTACCTGGATCAGCACACTGTTTTTATATGAAATTCATACTTAGAGGTTGAATTAATTTTTGATTTTTTTTATGGGAGTACATATCCAAAATAGCATCCAGTAAAAATCTCATATTTTTTTTGAGTTAAAATGGATTTTACAAAAATCGTGAAAGATGACTGTTTGTTTTAAATTGCTGTGCTGACAGGAGTTTGATTTTTGATATAAAAATAATACCTAGAGATTAAATTAATTTATAAAAATTTTATATATGAAAATAGACATGTTAGAGATTCTTCAGTAAATTTTGTATAAATTTTTGAATAATATTTTATTTTATAAAAATATTGAAACTTGACTATTTGGTTTACATTGCTGTACTGATAGCTGTCAGATATTTGGTATAAAATGTATAAATAAAAGTTGATATAATTTCTGAAATTTTTATATGTTAAACTAGATATATTAATGAGCTTTCTGTGAAAATTTCAAAGGTTTTGGATAAAAAATGAATTTTGTAAAAAAACGTGAAAGTGAACTGTTCTGTATGATTCTAACAGAAATACCCATTTAGTATTTTTAAAATTTGTATTAGATGGCTTTATGAATAAATTTTAAATCTTGTTTTTATGAAACTAGACTTAATTATAAGTATTTTAGGCTTTTGAATTAGTGTAAAATATTTCGTTTTCTATTTTTAATGAATTATCAAAATTTACGTCTTGAATCCTTCTTTGTCATGGAATGCTCGATATAAAATTTTATTTACCTAGCTAGCTGCATATATATTCCTGATTATGGTTGCATGATATTTATTTGATAAATCTTGTATGAGAATATTTTTATGAAAGGGCAACATGAAACTTAGGCCCGAAACACTTTCACACTTCATAAAACTTATAAAGTAAAGGGATGAACACACAAAAAAATCAAATTAGGGAGAACTTTTGTGTATGTTGTGCTGTTAATAAAAGGAATTACTTGAGATTTGATTTTTGGGTTATTAGGGTCATTAAGGGTACTAGAAAGAGTGGGTTCTAGAGCCTAGGGGTTGAAAGCCCCAAAACCTGCACAGGGTGGTTAGCATAACCAGTAGGCTAGAAACCTACGAAATGTATATACGACTTATTATAGCGTATATTTAGTACCGGGACTGCGGGACCGGTTTGCCTACTAAGGCAAATGAGTACATTTGGGACTGCGGGACCAAATGTACCCCATGATTGAAGTCCGGGGATGTGATGAGTACATTTGGGACTGCGAGACCAATTGTACCCCATGATTGAGATCTGAGGATGTGATGAGTACATCTAGGACTGCGGACTAGTTGTACCCCATGGCCTAGGCCTGGGGATTTATTTTTGATTTAGTTCTGAGACCACAGACTAAACTTGCAGAGTACCTGACCCATAAGTATGATATTGATGTGTAGTGAAGTGAATGAAGTGATATGATTTATTTTTAGCATGAGATTGCGGGATCATGGCTAAGTGACTTTATAATTTGAATTTAATGATTAAATATGGCTATTTTGAAAATCTTAAGATTTTTAACTTCTTTTCTTATTAAATAGTGTTTAAAGCATTGCATGATTAAGAAATTGTATTTTATAAATACTCTCTGAACACACGTGGAATTTAGTGCTCACCACCTACTACAGTTGGTAATGCAGGGGTTGATGCTCGTGATGGACCAGTGGGTTAGCTAGCCATCTTGGGTTGTGATAGCTGGATGATTTGTTTTATTTTGCATTCCAAAATTTACATTATAATGTAATGGAGTTTTCACTTGGATCCATATTTGTGGCATGGTTTTGTAGCCCATTTTGAGGGCATCTTAAAGTTATTTTGAGTATTCAAGAAATTGAATAATATTTACTTTAATTAGCTTCCACTCTGATATGGTACATTTTTCATAGTTTGATATTTATTTTTTAGTTTTGTTCTCACGTGCCCGGTTGTGAATTTCGGGACGAGACACTAACATTTTAACTAGGTATAAGAATAGGTAAAGATCATGGAAGGCCGAAAATTTAATAGTCCAATTTGTTTGATCTTTCCGAAAAAAAAAAAATCAATTTAGCAGCACATGAAGGTCTGTATTGAAAAAAAAAATAGATAAATTAATATAAATAATAAATAACTAAAAAGATATTATTGACGTATCTGATTTTCATATTGACCTTTTTAATCTGTGTCCCAATTCCAGTGGGAATATCTGATCATGCTCTCCCCATATTATTAGCGTAGGCTTCATCAAGGAGAAATTAAACCACATCAGATGCATGGGCCTCATCCACCTATAAGAGCAAGAAATAAAAGGCTAAAAGATTGGTGATAATGATAAGTTGATGTACGTAAAGAACCTGAGTTATCTTGGGAAGATCAGAGAGTTTCCTGTCCTTGTGCACCGCTTGGATCAATTCTTTTCTTTCTTGAAGATATACTGCACACATCACCTGCCCACACAGCCAAATTAAAAATAAAAAGTAAAAATAAATAAATACAAAAATAACAAACTTATTGTGACTTATATAAGATTTTTCATTTAAATTATATATATATAGAGAGAGATTGCTTCTCTTCCCAAACAACCCCCTTTTTTATTAATATATTAATATATTCCCAAGTCTTAAATGCTAACACTCCGTTTTGAAATATTTTATTATTAGAATTAATTTCATTTTAAAATAAAGAATTGATTTGATTTGATTTAGTAAATAAAATTTTGTATTTGGAACACATTTTGACTTTAAGAATTAATTGATTTAGTTTGCCCATGTGAATAGAAAGTAAAAAAATGATAAATATGACATAAGAAGATAAATTTGTCTACTTTCTTATATTGCTTAAGAAATAATGAATTCTCATTAAATTTTATTATTTTAAATTGAATTTTAAATTCTATAGAAATTCTAAAATTTAAGTTATGAAATGAAATCAAATTTAATTCATAAAATTTTATTTTAGTTTTTAATATAAAAATTGATGAGAATTCTTATCAAATGAAATCAAATCTCATCAAATTTACCATTCTAAACGGAGTGTAAAAAACTGTTATTCTTCTATGATATTACTTTCTACCACATTATCGTATTACCTTTTGTCCCTTGTAGAAGATACATCACTTCGTCCCCTTATTACAACAATGTAACTGCTACATCATTTTGGATGAGTTTCTAATAAAAGTTTCAACATTTTCTATCAAATTATCAAATGGAAACTGCTGAAATAGATCAATATACAATATTGGACTCATTTGTTAAAGCTTGACAGCTAATGACTTGACTTAGTATTCTAGTTCCAAGAGATCGTAGGTTCAATTTTCATTATTAATATTTATTCTCTATTTGTTTTTACACACTCAAGTTAATTTGTGTTCTGCATCTTGTTTAGTTTAGTTTATTTGCTTTTGATCCAGTAAGAGTACTAGCACGTGAAGGAGATTGTTAAATTGGTTTAATAACTTTAAGATTTTAAAACAATTGCTGCGGCTTAACAGAAACAACCTTCGGATATAACAATATAGTAATTGGTCTGGTAATAAATACTCGAAATGCAAGTAGGCAATCATTTGGCCAAGCAGAAGCTAAGGAGAAGGAACATATGACAAAATGAGATGATGCTCACAAAAGAGTGATTCTAAAGGATATAATAAAAATCTTCGTTTTGAAATAAAGTGAATGGACTGTCACTAATGCTCTCCTCATCGTTGCACCATCTGACATCCCAAATGTTATCTTCATGTTTTTAAGTTAATCTCAGGTCCCCACTATTACAAACCTACTGGATTCATCAACTTGATGTCTAAATGTAGTTTTGAAGTATAATTTCTTCTACGTTTGACTTGGTTTAATGCTTCCAAGACACCTTATGTTTCGATCCAAAGAGATTGTAAAAGAATAACCTGTGGATAACCAACTGGCTAGTTTCAATTTGACCATAATTCAAATTTTTCCTCGGAGAGGTCTTGAATTCGATTCAAAAGTGCTCCACCTTGAGGATGAGCCTACACACGAATTTTTGGTAGGTTTATTTGATCCGAGTAATTTGTATGCTATTACCATATTTAGTCTGCGTTATTTATAAGTTATTGTTATGTTTGGTTACTATGGGAAATGAGAACAAGAACGGGAACAGAAAAAAAAATAGAAAATGAACATTTAGTAAATTAAAGAATTAAAACAAAAATACATTTAGAAATGAAATGAAAATACGAGTTAAAAGGGTAAATTATCTTCTTCTTCTTCTTTTTTTTTTTTAACGTATTAAGAGTGTGTTTAGAGTGATAAAAAGTGAGATAAAACAAAATAAAATGAGATAATTTGTGACTTCGTAATTCATGCAGTGAGATAAAAAGTGAATAATTTTTAAAAATTTTTAAAATTTTTAAGTGATTTTAGTAAACCAAATGCACCCTAAATTAACGAGAACAAATTTGTTAATTCATCACTTGCAAAGAAGAGGCAACAATAATAGTCCATGTATATGTGCCATACTACACTAGTGGGAGATATTTCAAAATGTCAATATTAGATCCAACCCATAAAAAAATAAATAATAATAATAATAATCTGAACATGACGCTTTTAACTCAAAATTAATATAATTTAATTTAATTTTTAAATAAATTAATTATTTAACATATTTATTAAATTTTAAAATATTTAATTATAAATACTCATAGATATGCAATTAGTTGGCACGAATTAGGAATCTGAAATTATCACCTGATAAAGAATAAATCATAACTTCTAGCTTTATATGCCTTTCCACCCCCATCTCTAATCATCAAGTCAATAAACCCAAAATTGTTCTATCTTTCACACAATTCTATATTTCAATCCATGAACTGTTTATAATAAGAAGTCAGAAATTTAAAAAAAAAAATGTAATAATCTTGTTTGAAAATATTTCTCTTTAGAATTAATTTAATTTTAAAATAATTATTTAATCTAATCTAATTTGATTTCATAAATAAAAATTTTTGTTTGAAATACATGTTTAAATTTATGCATTTAATTAAATTGATTTTTAAAAAATACAAAATTTGATCTGTTAATAAAATATAGAAAATATGGTAAATATAATGTACAAGGATAAATTCGCTCGTAGATGAATTAAGAAAAGAATAAATTTTCACTAAATTCTACTACTTTGGGTTAAATTTTAAATAATTCAAACAGCATTTAGTTTGTATTTCTATATTTTGTTTCTTGTTTTTTATTTTTATTTTCTATTTTCTATTTTATGTGTTTTATATTTTGAAAATCTCCACACACGAAAAACAGAAAAAGCATTTGGTTTGACATTTTTGTTTTCCGTATCTTGAGTTTTTTCTTAGTTAAAAACACTTAAGATGACTTTTTATTATTTTACATTTCATGTGTAAACTTATTTTCTATATTTTTTAAAAAATATATTTTAAAAATAATTAAATACGTTTTGAACGATTTTTCTTATTTTCAAATAATAAGTAATGAAAAATAAATTCAAAACAAATATAATAAATGGTACTTTAGTAATCTAAAATTTAAATTATGAAATGAAATCAAATTTATCTTATAAGATTTTATTTTAATTCTAAATATAAAAATGAGCAGGAATTCTAACGAAATAAACCAAATTTTATCCAATAACCATGTCAATAAGAGAGTGCAATAGCAAGTAAGAGTGAAAAGTCCACGGTAAAAAGAAATCAAGCCCAGTGAGAAATGATTTGAACCCTTACATCGATGTAATGGTTGAGGAAGCAAGACGGCATGAACATCTTCGGCGGCTTATAGAAAGAAATCTGAAGCAACTCTTTTATCTTCTACGGCGTCTGAGGCAGCAATATGGCGACCTCCTCGTCGACGCTCTTCACCTTGAACAACCCTTCATCCATGTCCTTCTCCTCCAAGCACACCCCTGACGCCCCGATCACCACCCGCTCCACCGCGTCCGGGAACTGCGCCGCCATGCTGTACCCCACAAACCCTCCGTAGCTCAGCCCCACCAAGTGCATCCTCCGCACCCCGTGCGCCTCCATGGTCCTCATCACGCACCGGGCCTGGAACGCCTCCGTCCGCTCGGGTCGGGTCGTGTACGACTCCCCGAAGAAGAGTAGATCCGGGACGTAGACGTTGAATCTGGAGCAGAGAGGAGAAACGAACTGGTTCCACTGCCACATTGCGTTGGCTCCGATTCCGTGGATGAGGAGGAGCGTGGGCATGCTGGGTCTGTGGGTCTTGGGCACCCAGCAGTGCACGATGGTGCCGTCGCCGAGATCGGTGGTGGCCGATTTCAGGCCGGCGTTGCGGAAGGAGTAGATGTAGAACCGGTTTTGCAGGGCCGTGAAGCTAATGCAGTTACCCATTTCTTGGTGATAATTGAGTATTTGGAATCGGATCTACTGAAATTTATCGAATCAACAATATTTTAAGATTCAAAATTGAAAAGTCGAGGCGACAAGACATAAAAACCCAATTACCAGAGCTGAGGGGCTTGGTAGATATTCAGTTTGGGGGGTAGGAGGGACGAAGCAAGCCAACATTCGTGTCTAAAGTTGAAATTTCGTTGTCGTCCCAAATGTGGGGGCGTTGGACGCACAACTGCTAGTAGTTTTGATATTTTTTATTAAAAATTGTTACTTGTAATTTTTAATATATTTGGTAAATTAAATATTATTTTTAATAATTTTTTATAATTTTTAAATATTTATAAAATTTTTAATAATTTTTATATATTTAATAAAAATTTTAATAATTTTTATGTGAAACAGATTACTATAATAAAATAAAAAAATAATAAAAATTAATATATTATTAAACACTAACTTTATAATTTTTAACTAATTTTTACACAAAATTCTACTTTCAAACGGGTCATAGTTTGATAAATAGAGCCATTTAAGAAAACCCTTTCGATTGATGCAGCACAAAGGGGAGTTATTGGAAAGGTCGATGTTACTTCGATGGGATGCGGCAGCGTCTGACTCGTTGTCGACGTCTTTGAACGTGATGCTTATTTGTACTTGGTTCCTAAGGTTTGTTTGGCGCCACATAAAACAAGATTTTAAAAATTTTTTAAAATTTATAAAAATTATTTATTTTTATTTTACGAATTATAAATTTACAAAATATTTTAAATTATTTTACTTTATTTCATATTTTATTACTTCAAACGCCTTTTTTTATGTAAAAAAATAGTGTTTATTTAATTATAATAATTTATAATTTAATTAAAAATAATTTTAAAATAAATTTAAAAATTAATTAAAATACAACTAATACAAAATATAAAAAATTACGCATCATCGAGGTACAATAAAATTAAAACCGTTTATTTTACTTTTCAGTCCGTGCAGTGTGAAAACGGCTGCCCTGAAACCCTTATCCGGACGAAGCTGTAGGTTTCGTCTTGGCACGTTGTCTGGCAGTCAAGCAAGTTGTGATGAAAGGATTTGGTACCCGATTGTCTGGGAGTCAACTTGCAATGAAAGGATTTGGTACCCCAAAATGCTATGGGTCCAGTTAGCGGTATTCTGGCAACTCATCAACGTTCTATTGAAAACATTATTACTTAGAGTGTGCGTGATTGACAAAAAAAAAATGAATCAAAAAGAATAATAAAAAAAAAATATGTGACATAAGAATGATGTATGAAAAAATTTAATTAAAAAAAATATAAAAAATTAGTTAAAGTACAAAAAATTAATTAATGTTGTTGAGTTTTGGTAGAATTTTATGTACCAAACAGGACCTTAGTATATAATTGAATTGATTTGATTTAATTTAATTTAATTTTAATAAATAAAATTTTGTATTGAAAATATATATTTGAATTTAACCATTAAATTAATTTGATTTAAGAGAAATATTAAATTTGATCAAGTTAATAGAAAATAAAAAAATGATAAATATAATATATAAAGATATTACTTAAATAATTTAAGAAAATAATAAATTCTCATCAAATTCTATTATTTTGAGTTAGATTTCAAATGATATAAAAATTCTAAAACTTAATTTATGAAATTAAATCAAATCCAACTCATAAAATTTTATTTTAATTCCAAACATAAGAATTGTTAAAAAATCTCATCAAATTAATTACTCCAAGTGAAGTGTAAGAAATAATAAATACACGTGCTTGGAGTTGTATATGTTAGTATAAATTTATAAAAGTTATAAAATATAATATATATATATATATATATATAATGTGTCTTATTATTTATAATTTGAATTTCAAATTTCAAATTCAAAGAATGTGTCTTATCATATAGATAAATAATAAATGGTGACGTGACAAAATTTTAGTGATGACTACAAAAAATGTCAAATCAAATGATGTGTTTTATTATATAGATATATAATATATGCATGTATAATTTTACAAAATATAATATATATATTTATTTGAATTTTAAATGATGTATTTTATTAAATAGATATTTATTTAAAATAAATTTCATATCAAATGATGTATTTTATTATGTAAGTATATAATAAATGATAACGTGATAAAATTTTAATAATAACCGGAACAAATACTAAATTAAATGATGTGTTTTGTTATATAGATTATATAAGTATATAAATCTACCTACTATAGATAGGAGCCTCATCGTGAAATAGTGCAGTGGTTAATCATGCCCGAATGTTAAAGTTTAGGCTGTGCGCATTGTTTTTCAAATTTGTTATTTGTGTTGAAATAAAAGAAGAAATAAAATATTGAAAAGAAAAGAATTGTATTAATGTGTGTATTGAATACAATAGAATAGCAACCCTATTTATAGAGGTGCTAAAGTAGAATCAGAATAAAATAGAAAACTAAATTAGAATAAGACTAGGAAACTATAAGAAAACCTATAATGAAAAGGAAAAGAATTTCCTAATTATAATTTCTAAATTTTTATATCTTATATATGTCAACACCCTCCCTCAAACTCAAGATGGAAAATTAGATACCAACTTGAGTTTGGAGACTAAGAATTGGAAAGCAATCTCACGAATACGTTGTAACTTTGAGAGATTACACGCCTTGAGAGATCATGAACATAGATTTGACTAGATGCCATAAGATCACGAGTCCAAATCTACTAAAATGCCTCAAGATCATAAAAAAATGCAGATCCAAATCTACTAATGAGCCTCGAGGACACAAAAACGTAGATCACGAAGCCAAATCTACTAACGTGCCTCGACGTCAAAAAAATGTAGATTACAAGCCAAAATCTACTAACAAGCCTCGAGGTCACAAAAATGTAGATCAGGGGGAAACGTGTTGAATGGCCAAGATATGCAAAGCCAAAAGCGCAAGATAGCATGTCCATGTCTCCAAACGTGTGATTGGGGTCTTCAGTAGAGAAACTGAAGTAGCAACAAATATATCCAAAAGAGAACCTCAAAAGCCAAAAGCGCAAGATAGCATGTGCATGTCTACAACAGAGTGATCGAGGTCTTCAATAGAAAAGCTGATGTAACAAGAAATATCTCCAAAAGAGAAACTTGAAATTTAAAAATTTCAAAAAAACTAGATATAGGAATAAACAAAAAATGATATGAAATTGAGTAGAGGAGCAGCGGAGGCAGCGGCGACGCCAGGTAGGGCAACACTGGCGGTCAAAGATGTGGTTGTTAGATACCTAGTCTACCCAGGATCAAAAACCATACGCTCTGATACCATGTTGAAATAAAAGAAGAAATAAAATATTGAAAAGAAAAGAATTGTATTAATGTGTGTATTGAATACAATAGAATAGCAACTCTATTTATAGAGGTGCTAAAGTAGAATCAGAATAGAAATAGAAAACTAAATTAGAATAAGAATAGGAAATTATAAGAAAATCTATAATGAAAAGGAAAGGAATTTCCTAATTATAATTTCTAAATTTTTATATCTTATATATGTCAACAATTTGCTTGTGTATGTATAAGCAATGATTATTTTAAATTAAGATATTTGTCTATACTATAATATCATTAAAAGAGAACCTTAATTGGTGCTCCTTTTCAATAAAACTAAACAAATAATCTACAATTCATAAAACAATCTTTAAGAATTATATTTATACCACCTATTTTATTTGGGTTTCAATGTATTTGATAAATAGGCAAAGAAGTAAATTCAAAATTATATGTAGCATGCTAGTTAGTGTAATAAAAATAGAGATTATGGTTAATTATGTAACTGTTTAAATAATTGAAGTCATCGCTTGTGCAAGAAGAAAGTACTAATAGATTTATTTTTAATTATTCCGATTTCCCATTTGATGGTGCAACTGATTAAGTAATTGACAAATTTTAAAAAACTAATAAGAATTCTATTTTGAGAGTAATAACTTTTTTAAGGAGTGTTTAATTAATCAAAATCCATTAACTTTTACTAACTTTTTATATTTTTTTCTAACTAAATTTTACCATATATCACTTTTACATCAAATTTTTGTATTTTTACCATATTTTGTTACCGACCTTTTTTTTTAACCAAACACTTTCTTAATGTGCCTCCCCATACGCTGTCTTTCAAAAAAAAAAAAAAAAAAGAAGTGGTGAGCACATTAATGCACCTCCCTTCTAGTTTACGTTATGTAGCACATGCCTAATGGCTGCATTTGTTTGAAGAGATTGGATGATGGGGGATAAATATACCATAGATAATATATGAAATTGGATAAAAGATGGGATTAATTTTTAATGTGTGATTATTTTTTTGGTATTTGGTTGACAGGATACAAAGTGAGATAAAAGATGTGATTTAATATGTGATGTGATAGAAATTAATTTTGAACATTTAAATTTTAGAGGGAAACAAATCCGGAGGTGGAGTGTTAATATATAATACCACACACCGATGGGACAAGTTATTCGGCAAGTTTGTGGGATTAGTGGGGCCCACGAATTTCTCATCCTCCCTTCCAAAAATCAAACAAACACTTCACAATATGGGACCGACGGATTTGTTATCCAATCCGGCCATCTTATTTGGCTAACAAACATGGCCAATGAGAATTACATCATTAGCGCGCGCGCGCGAGAGAGAGAGAGAGGTTTCACATGTGAGCAAACGATGTAGGTGACACGTGGGAGATTTTACAAAGCACAGCACTTGGGCGATTTAGAAAGAACATGGCATTTCGACCCCAATGGACAGGCGAGCTTGAATTTATTAAGTGAATTTATAACTTTTTTTTTATCAAAATGAGTTCAAATTCGTTTATCAGGAAACGAATTTAATTTAAAAGAATTCATTTACCAAGTTAATGATTTTAACCTCACACGGTCTTAAATTCGTTTAGTAAGGCTCCGTTTAATAACGTTTTTATTTTTTATTTTTTTTGCTTATATTTTTAAAATTTTGTAAACTAACAACAGAAACATGTTTGTTAAATCTGTTTACGTTTTTTTATTTCAAAAAAAATAAAAACTTAAATAGAAAAACGTAAATAGAAAAAAAGTATTTTCATTTTATTATTTTTCTGTCGCAAACATTTTGTTAATTCTAATACTTTATTTATTTTTGTTACATCGTATTAAAATAAATTATTTTATTCAAATATTTTATTAAACTAAAATTATTTTTAATAAATAATATAATTAAATTAAATTAATATGCAATATCTATTATTAATTTATTTCTAATAGATAATTAAATTAAATTAGTCAATTTAATTAATAAGAAATATAGATTATTAAATTATTTTTAATAAATATCATAATTAAATTAATTTATTTAATATGAATTATATTTTATTAAATTATTTTTAATAAACATTTTAATTAAATTATTTAAATTATTATGAAATATATTTTATTCATTTATTTTTAATAAATAATATAATTAAATTATAATTAATATTTTTATATTTACTAGATTAAATGATATAATATTTATATTTTATTCAATTATTTTTAATAAATAATATAATTAAATTAAATTAATAAAAAATATTTATTAAATTCAATTAATTTTAAAAAAATTAATAAAAATTAAATATTTTATGAAAATAAAAAATTAGTAATTATAAACAAAATTGTATTTCCAAATGCAGTTTCAATTTTTATTTTAGAAAAAGAAAACACAATAGAAAACAAAAAATAGAAAACATAAACATATAAATATAAACAGAAAAAACAATAATATTACCAAACAGCCTCCAAGTAAACGAATTTCAGCCACATTAAACCATCATTTGTTCACACTTCTAATAAGACAAGCATGATTACTTAGAAACTGTAATGTGTTAAATTTTTTAACGAAGAAAACTTTTGCTTCCAACATTAATAACCTGCCTTAAAATAAAAACTAGGGGAGGGAAACTCAGTAGGCAATTAAAAATTAATATATACATGATTAGGTTAGTTTTGTCAATTTATCTATCAGACATTTAATTTTGACCATTTATGTGTTATTTTGAGCCAATAAAGTAATTATTATGAAATTGAGTTGATTTATTTTATTTTTCCTGAGCTAGATATAGCCCGAATTGATGTTTGCGTGGATAACTGGGCCAAGGGCCCAGCTTTTCTTTCCTTTGCCTCCTTTTCTCTTTTTCTCTTCTTTTTTTTCTTTCTTTTGCTCGACTGCCAGAGAGAATGAGAAGAAAGAGAGAGAAGAGAGAGAAAGTTGAGATTGGAGAAGAAGATCGACAGATCGAGATTGTATTCAATGTGGTGATCATTGTGGTTGTGACCATTTTTGATGATTTGGCCCGAGATGGGAGAAGTTGACTTTTGAATGTTGGGAGCTTAACTGGTTTTCTCCATTTTTCTTCTTTTCTCTTTGGATTCAAGGTAAGTAGGACTTATATATATGCTCTAGACATTGCTAAGATGATTTTGATGTATATATATGCCTGGTTTGGTTAAAAATCTTGAGATTTGTGCATATATATAAGTATATATTAATGTGGGTATATAAATGCTTACGAATGTGAAGATCTTACATGTAGTTGAGTTATTCTTTGATTAAGTATTAAAAAACATGTGATTTAAGTGTTTATACATGAGCTATTGTTAAGATTGAGGTTTGAATGAATAATTTAGAGGATGATTTGGAATTGGGTTCCGTCGAAAACAAACCAAGAACTGGGCATTAAACTCTAGTGTCTGGATCGGCCATCCAGGGTGCCAAACTAGGGGTGTTTGGATCGGCTGTCTAAGGTGTCCAAACTGGGGTGTCTGGACCAAGGGTGTCCGAACCGCAACCTTAGGGTGTCCGAACACTAGTGTGACAGATCATCATCAAGCCTAATGAGAATGTATTTTATGTTAAGATAATATTTTGATTGAGTATATCATGTGTATGAGATTGGGGTCGTATCATTCGATTTATGTTGTGACTATTGATTGGACGAAAGTGCCACATTTATATTGTGGTGTGCTGAAGCATGAGTTATCTATATAGATGGAATCTATGATTTGAGACAAATGATAAATGAGATTTTGAAAATACTAAATGATCCCTAGTCGATATATATGACTAATGCTTAGTCATTTAGAGTTGGGATGTTAATTATGAGGTATGATTATGAGATTTTCTTCAAACTGCAGCCGGACCCTACTTGAGGTAAATAGATACTTGACTAGGGGTGTGCACGATTCCCTAACAGAAGGGCTAGGGGGTGTACACAATTCCCTAGCAGAAGGGCTAGGGGGTGTAATACGATTTCCCTGAGTCTCACATCGATGGGGCTTTAACACGATTCCCCACTCAATTTATATATATATATATTGAGATATACACTCATCTTGAACGCAAATGATACGTTAGTGACCCCGCGTGCTTGGCTAAGCGTCACCTATTCCAGGATAAGGTTGGGCCAAATGGAGATTAAAGAATGCATTGGCCATTACATTGCATCACATGCGCATTGTTATATTATATTTTGGTTGATATTGTTGTGAGTTATGTTATATAATTGATTGTTGTTCAGTCAGGCACACTTGCACAATCCTAGCTACTGGGCAAGTTTGCTCACCCATCGATATTTCAGGTGATCCAACAAGGCTAGGGAGTAGCCACTAGAAGCTGAATTAAGACCGATAGATCGACCTATCAAGTTATTTTATTTACATTTGGATTATTGTTTCTTTATTTGTGTGACCCAAGGTGTTTTAGTTGTTCTGATGATTATTATCATGTTATGACTTGACTTTAAAACAGGTGTTTATTTAATTTATTAGTTTCCATATATTCATACCATCCATCCCGAACAATTAAGTTAAAGGCATGACAAAATGGTATCAAAGCCCTAGGTTACATTTACTTTTGGGTCTTGGGTAATAAGGCTTATTCGTTTCTGTTGAGAATTTATCATTTACCGTAGCATATTATTGGTTTTGGAATTGATGATGATTATATCTTGTAGAATGGCTAGACGTGAAAGAAGTGGAAATCAAAGAGGCCAGCTAGTGGTCAGAATCCCAATGCTCCAGGTGTTGGCAAGAAGACTTTCATGAATTACTGATGGTGGTTTTCTACAGCCAACTTATAAGTAGATGATGTAATTTATGGTGTCTAGTGGTCCTAGACGCAGGGATTAAGTGGACCAATAGTAGCTTTTGCCCCAGCAGCAGCACCTGCACCAGGAGACACCCCAATTATATGATTATTAGTCAGTTTAAAAGTATAACCCTTCTAAGTTTAATGGGGAAAGAGATCCAGTTGAGGTAGAAAGATGGTTGGCAAAAATTTCTGAGATGATGGAGACTTTGGGTGTGACGAGGTAAGGATCAGGGTAGCAACATGTCAATTCCAAGGAGGTGATGTTCATTGGTGGAGGTCTTATAGGGATACTATTAATATTCACATCTTGACTTGGGAGGCATTTCTTGAAAGGTTTTTCTCTACAGTGATGAAAGAGATGAAAGTTTAGAAATTTCTTGCATTGGGGTAAGCAAACTTATCAGTGTAGAATTATGAGAGAAAGTTTACGAAATTGGCTAGATTTGCTCCACAGATTGTGCAAGATGAGGTAGCTAGAGCAAGGAAATTTGAATAGAGATTAAGTCCCTATATCAGGGGACAAATCATTGGATTGAGGCATCAACTTACTCCAGTGTGATGGCAACAGCTCTCGTAGTGGAGAGAGATACTATTTACTTCAAGTCGAGGGCTCATGGAGTCAAAGGACAAGTTTATGGACAGAATATAATGCAAGAGTATGGTTCTGGTTCCAAGCAAAGGAAAGGTAAAGAAAAAGCTATTCGTTCCAAGAGGAGATACCAGCAACATTAGCAATTTCCCTATCAAATAAGGAGTAGGTCTGGTTCAGGTTAGTCGAGTGGTCATGGATGACAGCAATTTTAGTCCCCATAGAGGAGAAGAGTTTTAGGATTAGTTTGGTAGAGGGCTATGTTTTAGATGCAATCAACCTGGAGAAGTGGGCAGCTAATTGTCCATTTAAACGATGGCACATGGAAAGTGTTTAAGCCAAGTGCCCTAGTAAATTGGTTCTTATCAGACTCAGCAAGATACACAGTGAGGCTTGCACATTTATGCAATAACCAAACCCATGCTACAAATTCAATAATTTAGCAAGTTGCGTGGTGGTGGCAATGGGCTAGCAGAAAAAAGGTAGAGGTGATGGCAGCTTTAGAGAGTTAGAGGATTTAAGGGCGTGCCCACACATGTGCACACTTAGCGAGAGAAAGACCACCAAACGCTTCTGTGATGTGTAGTACATTTCTTTTGTTTAGCACTTGGGTGCATGTTTTATTTGATACCGGTGTATTACATTCATTTATTTCACATTCTTGTGTGAAGACTTTGGATTTGATACCAAAGAGGTTGGAAGAACCTATGTTTATAGATTCGCCAATGGGTAGTAGTTTTTCAGTGAATTGGATCTATTGGAATTATGTTTTACAGTTGGGCGATGTTCAGTTATGGATTAATTTAAAGGTTTTAAAGATGAAAGAGTTTCACATGCATGATTTTGGGAATGGATTGGCTGTTTAGTTATCAAGTGATGATAGATTGTTACCATAAGTTAATGACGGCTATTCTACTTAACGGTATCGTGGTTAAAATTCGGGTAACGCGAGACCAGTTTTGCCTTCTCTATTACTTAACAATGGGTGTGTTGGGAAGTTTTTTAGTTTGTTGGCCAGTTTGAGATTGAATGAGAAAGACTCCAAACACTTTCTACCTAAAGTTGTTTATGACTATGAAAATGCATTTCTTAAGGAATTGTGGGAGCTACCCCCTCAAAGGAAGATTGATTTTTGTTTAGATTGTGCCAAGGGTTTCTCTTATTTTTGTGGCACCGTATCGTATGGCACCGATAGAATTGAAAGAATTGAAGATATCGTTGAATGATTTGAATGGTCGAGATTTTATTCGACCTATACATTACCGTGGTAGCATAGTAGTTTTTGCGAAGAAGAAGGATAAGACCTTGAGACTTTGTGTTGATTATAAGTTATTAAATACGGTAACTATTAAGAATAAGTATCTGTTGCTGAGCATAGATGATTTATTTGACTAGTTGCGAGGATCAACTTGCTTTTCTAAGATTAGTCTTTGATCAGGTTATCACCAGTTGAGGATTTGGAGGGAAGATATTCCTAAGATGGCGTTTCGTACCCAGTATGGTCATTTTGAGTTTGTGGTTATACCATTTAAGTTGACGAATGCCTCGACAGTGTTTATAGATTTGATGAATAGGATTTTTCAACCCTACCTAGATTAGTTTGTGGAGGTGTTTCATAAATGATATTTGAATTATTCTCGTGATGAGTATGAGCACGAGCAACACCTGACAAGAATCTTGTAGACACTTTCAGGACCATAAGTATATGCTAAGGCTAATAAGTGTGAGTTTTGGTTATCCGAGGTAAAGTTTTTGAGTCATGTAGTTTCTGGTTCAAGGAATTGCTAGTGGATCCTTCTAAGGTTTCAGCTTAGGAGCACTTGAGGTCTATTTTTAAAGTTCGTAGTTTCTTGGGTTAGGCTAGTTATTATCTAAGATTTTCCTTGCAATAGTGGGTCCATTGACTTAGTGACTAGAAAAGGAGTTAGATTTGAATAGGGATGATACTGTGAGAATACTTGTAATGAATTAAAGCGGAGATTAACTGAAGCTTTAGTTTTGTTTATACTGAACGTCAATGGGCTAGTTCGTGTATAGTGATGCTTCACGTGAAGGTTTAAGATGTGTCTTAATGCAGAATGATCAAGTAGTGATGTATGGGTCTAAGGCAATTAAGCCACATAAGAGGAATTACTCTACGCATAATTTAGAGTTGGATGCGGTGGATTTTTGCTTAAAAGCCTTGGTGGCATTATCTATATGTGAAAGATTGAATGTTTATTCTGATCACTAAGAGTTTACAAGTATTTATTTGCCTAGTGTGATTTGAATATAAGGTAGAGAGGGTGGATGAAATACCTTGGAGTATTATGACTTTGATCTTCAGTGTGCATCCAGGGAAGGTTCAACGTAGTTGGCTTGATGCTTTGAGTAGGAAAGTCATAGAGCTTGGCGACAATGATGGTTCGTTCTCCGTGGCATCTTCAGGAAGATGTTGGTGATTTTTGAATTTTGGTGGGACTGATGACGATGGCCTGACAATACTCCAATTTGGATTGTTTGCAAGTGGTGACCCATGTTCATTGATACGGGTTACTGAAGCTCTTACAAAATGATCAATATTGTCAGACCATAAGGTATTATTTGTTTTTCGGATACAGGAAAGTTGAAGGTTGGAGTTCATCTGCAGAGAGATATTTAAAGTTAAAGTTGAGATTTTGTTGTACCTAATGTGGATGAAATTTGAGAAAGATACTCCGGAAGTTTCATTACTCGAGATTTGTAATACTCCTGGAGGGACTATAATATATAAAAACTTGGGACGTCAATATTGGTAGAGGCTAGTATGAAGCGTGATGTGACAAGAGTTGTGTTTGTTGCCCTAACCTATAATAGGTGAAGGCCGAACACCAAAGGCTAGCTAGTTTGTTACAGCCATTGCAGTGGCCAGTGGACGTGGGACCATATGACTATCGATTTTATGATGGGTTTACGAGGACTCCTAAGAGCATAAGCCATTTAGGCGATTTGGGGACTAATTGATTAAATCGGCTCATTTTCTACTTATTTGGAATAAGAATTCTATAGAGAGCGAGTGAGCTCTGTATTTGTGAAATTATTCGGTTGCATGGTACCTTGTCGATTGTGTTAGACCGATACCCATAGTTATAGCATAATTTTGGCAGAGTTTTGCAGGAGCACTGGGAGACTCAATTGTGTTTTATTATCACATTTCATCCACAGACAGATGAGCAGTCAGAGCGGACTATTCAAATTTTGGAAGATATGCTTAGGTCTTAGGTGTTAAACTCTGGGAGGAAATTAAGAGAGCTATTTCCATTGATTGAATTTGTGTATAATAATAGTTATCAGGTGAGTATTGGTAATGGCTCTGTATGAGGCTTTGTAGTGGACGACCTTGCAAATCTTTGGTTGCATTAGGTGAAGCTGGAGAAACTTATGATAGTTGGTCCTTATTTGGTGAGACAAGCATCAGAGAAGATTTAAGTGATTTGATAGAGACTTTTGACGGTTCAGAGTAGACAAAATATTTATGTTGATATGCAGAGATGGTCATTGGAGTTTCAAGTCAGTGATTTTTGCTTTTAAAAGCTTCACCGAGGCAGGGTATAGTTCGATTCGGGAAATGTGGAAAGCTTTCACTGAGATATATTGGAGCTTTTGAGATTATTGGGAGATTGGTGAGGTGGCATACAGATTAGCATTTCCTTTACAGTTAGCTCGAGTTTGTAATGTGCTTCACGTATCTATACTTCAGAAGTATATACCATATCCTTCTCATGTGATGAATTAAAAGGAATTGGATATTGAGAAGGATGTGACTTTTGAGAATTTGCCAGTTCGGATAGAGGATAGGCGTGATCAAGTTTTGCGTGACAAGACCATTCCTTTGGTTCGCGTGTTGTGACGACACCATGGAATTGAGGAATCCACTTGGGAATGTGAATCGGTGATGCGCTGAAGTACCCGTCCCTAATTTTTGATTAAAGTATGTTATGTAAATTTGAGGATGAATATTTTTTATGGGGAAGAATGTAACACCCAATATTTAATTTTGGCCATTTATGTGTTATTTTAGGCCAATAAAGTCATTATTATAATTAAGTTGATTGATTTATTTTATTTCCTGGGCTAGGTATAGCTCTAATTTATGTTTGGTTGGATAACTGGGTCAAGGGCCCAGCCTTTTCTTTTTTTTTTTTTCATTCCTATTCCTCCTTTTTGTTTCTTTTTCTCTTCTTTTTCTTCTTTCTTTTGCTTGGCTATCAGAGAACAGGGAAGAGGAGAAAAGAGACAAAAAGTTGAGATCGAGAAGAGATCGGCAGATTAGGGTAGTATTTGACGTCGTGATCATCGTGGTAGTGAATCGCTTTTAAAGGTTGGGAGATCAACTGGTTTCTCCATTTTCTTCTTTTCTCCTCAGATTCGAGGTAGGTGGGACTTATATACGTGCTTTAGACATTGTTAGAATGATTTTGATGTATACAGATGCTTAATTTGGTTGAAAATCCTGAGATTTGTGCTATATATAGTATATATGAATATGGGTATACATATACTTACGAATGTGAAGATCTTGTATATATTTGAGTTATTCTTTGGTTAAGTGTTGAAAAAATATGTGATTTAAGTGTTTAATTGTTTATACATGAGTTATTATTGAGATTGAGGCTTGAATGATGATTTGGCGAATGATTTGGAATTGGGTTTCGTTAGAAATGAACTCAAGAATTGGGCATTGGACTCTGGTATCAAAACCAACTGACTAGGGCACTTGGATCAAGGTGTCCAGATCGGGGTTGTCTGAGCTGTAGCTTAGGGTGCCCAGACACCAGTATGACAGATCATCATCAAACCTAATGAGAATATATTTTTATGTTGACACTATAAAAAATCACACAATTGCCGACCAAAAATTTGGTCGCTGAAGGGTACAATTTAGTCAACGAAACTTTTCCCGACCAAACTTATTTGGTCGGTATTTTGTCAGCGAAGGCTCGTCGGTGAAACTTTTCCCGACCAAAAAATAATTTGGTCGGCAAATGTAAAACCTTTCCCGACTAATTGGTCGGCAAATAATATTTAATGGGAAAAAATACAAAATCTTTTGAAGACCAATTGATCGGCAATTCTTCACTTTTCCAAACCAATTGGCTGGCAATTGTACACTTTCACCGACCACCAATTGGTCGGCAAAAAGTTTAGAATTGAAAATTTAAATTAATTTAAAAAAAAAAATTTAAATGTGGTGCCACGTGGCATTATTTGTTGACATGTCATCATGCCACATGGCACCTTTGGTGTTGTGCCACGTGTCGATCTATCATTATGCCACGTGTCGTCTCTAATTTTTGAGATTTTTGTTGTTGTTGGCGAGACTCGAACTCATGCCATCTCTTTAGAAGCTGGCGTGTTTGGCCACTAGGTCAAGCTTTCATTTGTATATATTTTACATATTTATATATATATTAAAAAATTTAACACTTTTGCCGACCAATTGGTCGGGAAAAGTTCCCCTTTAGCGACCAATTGGTCGCCAAAAGTGTTAAAATTTTTCTATTTTTATTTAATTATTTTAACTTTTTTTAATAATCTTTTTTACACTTTTGTCGACCAATTGGTCGTCAAAAGTGTTAAAATTTTTATTATTTTTATTTAATTATTTTAACTTTCTTTGTAATAATTTTTTTTTTTACATTTTTGCCGACCAATTGGTCGGGAAAAGTTCCCTTTTAGTGACCAATTGGTCATCAAAAGTGTTAAAATTTTTATTATTTTTATTTAATTACTTTAACTTTCTTTGTAATAATTCTTTTACACTTTTGCCGACCAATTGGTTGGGAAAAGTTCGCCTTTAGTGACCAAATTTATATTTGGTCGGGAAAAGTTGCCCTTTAGCGACCAATTAGTCGGGAAAAGTTATCCTTTGGCGACTAACATTTTTTTGGTCGGGGAAAAGTGACTATTGGCGACTAAATTTATATTTGGTTGGGAAAAGTCACTTTTAGCGACCAAATTTATATTTGGTACTTTAACTTTCTTTGTAATAATTTTTTTACACTTTTGCCGACCAATTGGTCGGGAAAAGTTCGCCTTTAGCGACCAAATTTATATTTGGTCGGGAAAAGTTACCCTTTAGCGACCAATTAGTCGGGAAAAGTTATCCTTTGGCGACTAACATTTTTTGGTCGGGGAAAAGTGACTATTGGCGACTAAATTTATATTTGGTTGGGAAAAGTCACTTTTAGCGACCAAATTTATATTTGGTCGGGAAATTTGGTCGAAAAGTGGTCGCCGAAAGTGTGATTTGTTGTAGTGTGAGATGATATTTATTTGCATGATTGAACATATCATATGCATGGGTGGCATCATCCGATTTACGTTGTGACTATTGATTGGTTAATAGTGCCACATTTATATTGTGATGTGCTAAGACACAGGTTATATACATATAGATGGCATCTATGATTTGAGAAAATGATAAAATGAGATTTTGAAAATACCAGATGATCCCCATTTGATATATGACCAGAGCTTACTCATTTAGAGTTGGACGTTAATTATGAGATATGATTATAAGATTTTCTCTGAACTACAGCCAGACCCTACTTAAGTTAAGCAGATGCCTGATTAGGGGTGTAACACCGTTCCCTAGTAGAGGGGCCAGGTATAACACAGTCCCCCTGAATCTTACATCGGTGTAGGTGTAACATGGTTTCCCACTCGATTTATATATATATATATATATTAAGATATACATTCGCCGTGAATGCAAACGGTACAGTTTGTGACCTCGTGTGCTTTGTTAAGCATCGCTCGTCCCAAGATAAAGTTGGGGGTAGATGGAGATTAAAGAATGCATTAGCTATTACGTTGCATCACATGTGTATTGTTTTTTGGTTGATATTATTGTGAGTTATGTTATATGCTTGATTAGTTGTTCACTTGTGCGCACTTGCACGATCCTACCTACTGGGCAAGTTTGCTCATCCTATCCATATTTCAGGTGATCCAACGAGGTCAGGGAGTAGCCACTTGAAACTAAGTTGAGACTAATGAATCGACGTATTATGTTAATTTATTTACATTTGGATTATTATATCTTATTTGTACGACCTGGGGTATGGGTCCTAAACTTATTTCTATTATGAGCTTGTTTATTGATGATTTATTTAGCTGTGTAAGCCTTGGGTTGTGTCACCAAGGTGTGATGTTGGATTTATAGTAGTTTATGTCATTTTTATTTATTTAATATGAGAATGAGGAACGTGTTTAGTTGTTCTGATGATTATTATCGTGTTATGACTTGACCTTAGAACAGGTTTTATTTAATTTAATTAATTCACATATTTCTATGATTTGTTTCGAACAATTAAGGTAGGGACGTGACATTGCCGATACTCGTTTACACTTTTAAAGTATCCAATACTTGTAGAGTACCCACTAAATACCCATATAATATAATATAATATAAAATGTAATATTGATTTGAAAGCCTAATGAGTTCCAAAACGTGTTCAACATATTTAAATTTCAAGTAAATTTGAAATCTGATACAAATAATTTGTTTATTAATATATGTGTGTTCAACTTATTTGAGATAATTTCTTTTGCATTTAACTAATTAAGATAATTATCTTAAGGGTAAATTACATCTATTTCCCTTTAATATTTGAGTAATTACACTAGTAGCCACAATATTTAAAAATTATATTTGTCTTTCTTATTTTGAAATATATTAATATTGACCTCCTTTGATAAAATCAACCGTTAAAATTTAACAAAAAAATATTAAAATAAATAAAATTTTAGACTTTTTTTTTCTTATTTTATCGATCACTTTCTCAAATTTTCATCAGTTTCCTTTAAAAATCCTCAAAAATTTTATTTTTGAGGATTTTGTAAAGGAAACTGATGAAATAGAGAAAGAAGAGTAAAATAAGAAAAATATCTAAAACTTTAGTTGGTTTGACATTTTATGTTAAGTTTTAATATCTGATTTTATTAGAAATGAGTCAATATTAACAAAATTTCAAAATAAGAAAAATAAGTATAACTTTTAAATGTTGTGAGAGTTTAGTGTAATTACGCTAAAAAAAAAACTTACCTTATTAGTTTGAGTTAATTGTGAAAATATCCCTTAAACTATCCCTTTTTTTATATCGTCCTCAAACTATCAAATGCACCTATTTCATCATCAAACTATCGAATTCTATTTTATTTGGTCCGAACAGTAACTCCATCCATTAACTTTAATGGATTCGGACCAAATAGAACAAAATTGGATAATTTAAAGATGCAATAGGTGCGCTTGATAGTTTGGGGATAAATAGAAAAAAGAGGGATATTTTCATAAGAAACTCTTATTAAATTTAAGACTTATTTTTTTAAAATTTATGATTTTTTTTTCGTTTATCTTCAATTAAAATTTTGTTTATTTTTTTTTCTCCAAAATAAAATAAAAACATGTCTGGCATAATTTTGTTTACGATAACTAATTTTATTTTAATAAAATATTTAATTTTATTAAATTTTTTAATAAATTTAACTAAATTTAATAAAATATATTTAAACTAGTTAATTTAACTTATACATTGTTTTTAATAACAATTAACCTTAATAAAGTAGATTAATGAATAACATAATTTAATAATAAATTATTATTTTATTTGTTAAAATTAATTCAATGTAATTAAATATTTTAATAAAAATAATTTTTAGAGAATTATTACTTATTAAAAATTTTAATTTAATAAAATAAATCATTTCAATAATAAAATATTATTTTAATAGTAATATTAATTTATTAAATAAATTATTTTAAGATGTAATTATCATTAATTTTAATTTTACTAAAATAAGTTATTTTAATATGAAATTATTTTTTATTAAAACATAATTATAATCTAATAAAATAAGTTATTTTAATAATAAAATATTATTAAAGTTATGATGCAAAAAAATGAATAAAGTATTAAAATTAAAAATATATATTTATAAAGAAACAGTTTCTTATGAAAAATATTCCT